>PVKS010001997.1:9030-126769 GCA_004027875.1 Aplodontia rufa
CAAACACTCCCTGCCGCTAGAGGAGGAATCACTTCCTTCCCTGGCCCCTAAGTGCAAAAACAAAGACATACCCCTAAGAGCAAAGGCAGGGAGATAAGGACCAAAAGAAGAAAGATAGCATATATAAGGGACAAACTCAACCCCAGGATGAGCCCTTTGCTCCCTTCCCCACCTGAGGGAAGTCTGCCCTGTTCTCTCTGTTCTTAAATAAACTCTGTTTACTCTGCTTGCCTCGGTGTCCCTCGGTTTCATTCTTCGACTCCGAGAGGACACGAACCCGACATCCACATCACCGGCGTCATCGAGCTGGTCAGCAAACTCAAAGGTTTTCTTATTTTTGTAATTGGTAAACTTATTTTAGGGTTAATAAATTAAAATACAATTCCTTCCCCTCTTCCTCCTTTGCCTCCTCCTCCTCCTCCTCTTCCATCTCCTCCTCCTTGCCCCCTGCCCCCTCTTTAAGAAGGAGTACTTTTGGACCTTTAGGTCCCTTCCACACCATTCACAGAGATGACAAGTGAGAGAGTCAACATCTCTCCCAAGCTCCAGATGTGTGGCTTATTAGATGCCTCCTGTCCAACTTAACCTACTCCAGAAGAATGATTGCAGCACTTCCTGAAAACACGCCCTCCTCCTAGCACACCTGTCTCAGGCAGCAGCACCATCTTGTCTCAGGTAGCAGCTGGGCTACCTTGTTGCTCAAACCAGCCATGACTTGGGAGCGAAATGAGAGGCATTGGTTAACACCAGAGCCCGTGAGGCCTCTGCTCCCTCTGTCTCAGTGTTGTGCCCTTCCAACTCTTTGTGACCCTTGATCCTTCATCCCAGCATCTTCACCCACACCCTTCCCTCTGGACCCCCTTCCTGCCCCTGCTAACCCCTCCCTTACCTGGCAGGTGTCACCACAGGAGCACTGATTGAAGGAAGGCCAATGCCTTATCACAAAGGCAGTCAGCCCCACCAGCTGCACCAGGGCTTCCCTTCCTAAGCTGTGGCTCGCCTTCCACCCCTCCTTGGACCCGCCTATTCTGCCAAGCAAGCCAGACACTGGACTTCCACTTACTGCTCCAATTCTAAGCCAGCATTTCTACAACAGGCAAAACACTGGCACTAGAACACTGGTGGAAGATGGCTAAATGGATTTCTCAACACCAGGGACACCTACACTGAGTCATACCCTTAAGTGCTAATGGCTTTCCTTTTTCTCTAGAGTCTTAGTAGTAAAGGAGTCAAGCAAAGGAGTGGCTCCCTCGGGGCTAAGATGGCGTGAGGCATAGCTGAACCCAGGAGCCCAAATCCTATCTTCCCCCTGTACAGCTTGGCTGGGCTGTCCTGCTTTGTTGGCCTGTGGGGCTCTCTTTATTTGCGACATGGCTGGGCCATAGTGCCAGCTGCTTGGTCAAGCACTCATCATCTAGATGTTTTTATGAAGGCATTTTGTAGATGTGATTGACATTTATCAGCTGAGTTTAAGTAAATGCGATGACCGTCTACTTGTGGATGGGCCCCATCTGATCAACTGAAGTCCCTAAAAGATGGAAAACCCATGTTTTGGGAGGAGGGATTCCTGCTTCAAGACTGTAACACAGAAACCTTCCTGAGTCCCTGCTTCCTGCCGCAAACAGCAGTGGGATCTTACCTGTCTCTCCAGCCTGGCGGCCTGCTCTGTGGATTTCAGAAGCGCCAGCCCGAACAACCCTATGAGCCAACTGCTTGAAGTAAATCCCTCGTTATGTCTCTCCCGCTGGTTGTGTCCCCTGTGTTAGGACCCCACCCCTGAGGCAGGCTGAATGTGCCCCTGGGTGACAAAGTCACTGCAACTGTAGAGGCATTGGGGTAGTTTTCCAAATTAAGGGAAGCAAAAATGCTAGAGCATGGCTACGTCCCTTACTACTAAAGTTTATGTGTTTAAATTGCTACTAGTGCATTGTCATGTTTTCTTTTAGAGGAAACATATTCCAAATATTCCCCTCTCCCTTACAGCTTCTGGAACTCAATGTGAAAGGTCTCCCTCACATGGTCAGGTGTGGGGAGGGAAACCCGATTCCAACCTCACCAGCCTTGCATGTGACAGCACACCATAGCCTGGGGGGAAGATGCACCTTGATCCAATGCCAGTTCCATCAGATCTAGCTAAACCTCAGCTTTCCTTGAACAAAAGGGCAGAAAGAATGAAAGACTTCAGCTTTGGACGTTTAAAAAACAGACATAGTTCAGGCTGAAAGCTTTGCTCCAGGAGCTGTGGAGGACTAATACTAAGGTGTATTGTGGTAGAAGTGCAGGCATTGTGAAAATAATCAACTAATAAACATATTATCTTCTTGTCCTGAACTATGGCAGTTGAAATGCCTTTGGAACTGAAGAGCAAAGCCCCAAGGGCAGCGTCTGCAGCAGGGTCCTGCTGATAAAAGGACACTTCACTGTCCTGCTGGGAGACTCAAAAAACAATTGGCCAAATACGACACTATAGGTTTATTATTGTCTAAAACAATGATCTGAAAACTCGAGCAAAGCCAAACTATGTTTTACCTTTATTAGTAAGAATTATACCACTTATACCTAAGAACCTCACATTGAAGACAAAACTGATCAAAGTATTCTGTATATATCTCATTTTGCTTTTCTTTCAATGTATTGTCAGAATCCCAAGCCCTGAGTGTTTTAATAAGATGGGATAATGGTCTGTTAGTTCACTGGGGACCACAATAAAATGGTAAGTTAGAACTAGACATAAAAAGCCTTTTGATTTCTTAAAAATAAAAAAGATACTCTGATAATATTACATACTGAGAGTATGCTTAGAATTTCTGTAATCATTCACAGGAAACAAACCATATGATTTTAAGTCTACTTAAAAGTATACGGTCAGCCATATATTTTACATGAAACATTAAAAGGTTTACAAACCACTCAAATTACTCTTTGGAATGTTCAAATTGATCATTTCATACTTCACAGCAATTTTTCGTGAATGCAAGGCTAAAATTCCACTTAGAGCAATTCTATACATGTACTATGCATATGTAAAAGAAACATAATAAATTTCTAAAATACTATGAAAAATTTTCAGAAGTGTCAGAACCAATGCTTACTACAATGTAACTGCCTAAATATTTGGGTGTGCCATGTGTAAAAGCCTTCATTCAGGATCTTCATGTCAACACAAATGAATACTCTTCGGACAGAACTCTCGTATCGGTTAACACAGGTATCAGACGCCCATGAGGCAGTGCATGTGTGGATTTCTTTAAAACACTTGGCACAATAAAGACATCCAACAGTGCTTGTCACCAAGTAATCATTCTTGGAAATCGGCTTCGGTATGCTCTTTGGGTCACCTTCTGAGTCTTCAGCATAAGCTCTCTAATGTCCACGGTGACACAGCCTCACTACTGGGAATGGTCTGAGGCAGAGGTTACCTGACTTGAAATCTAAGGAATCAAGTGTGTGACCAGTTGTGGGAATTTTTTAACCTGTTGTTAAAATCACAGTGACACCAGGAAGGAAGGACATTGGCAGTCAGGTCCCTACATGAGACTCGGAAGCAGGCACTAAGACGCCCTGAGCAAGCCAGCTCCACAGACCCCAGCACTGCTGCCGCTTGGTTCCTTCCCCTCCTGCGAGCACATAACTAAAGCTGGTGCCCAAGTGCTTTTTGAAGGAGTACCAGGCTCATCTGGAGAACCCAGCCCATCTTCCTGCCAACCCAGCCTTCCTCTCAGAACAGCAGGTGCCTTAGAGAAAGCTGCTGCCCTCACTTCTCAAAGACAGTCAGCCTTGAGAGGGACCTCAAAGCCACCTGTCACAGAAGCCATCCTCCTCAAAACACAGCCACCTATTTGTGAATGACTGTTGTGACAAGGAACTCATCACCTCCCCAAACAGGCGGATACATCTTTGCATGGTAGAATGCCCTTCCTGAACTGTGCCATTGGAGACCCTCTTGTGATTCTGCTTCTTACTGTGTTGCGTCTCCTGGAGATGAAGTGGTAGAAGGTAAACGGTCCTTTATGGATTAGAAGACAGATGCAGTAGCTCGGGTCAAATAGTTTGTATTATATATTTGCATCTTATATACTTCATTAGTGTATTCATTCATACGATTAAAATTAATGAGTCTAAAGTACACATCACACCCATGTTCTAGTCTTGAGAGATACTAAAGCCAATAAAATAGATGCAGTGCACATCTGTTGTGGATTACATATTAGGCATCCCCCAAAATCTCATGTGTTAGACAATGCAAGAAAGTTTAGAGGTAAAAAGATAGGGTTCTGAGAGCCTTCACCCAAATGGTGCGTTGATCCATTCTAAGAGACTACCTGGGAGGTGACTGCTGGGGGATGTGGCCTGCTGGGGCTGTGCCCTTGGGGAATGTATTTTATCCCTGGTAAATTCAGCTTAGTTTCTCTCTGCTTCCAAGTGGCCACATTCTAAGCTGCTTTCCTCCTCCAAGCCCTTCCTCACAATGTTCCACCTCATGTCAGGCCTACGGCGATGGAGTTGGCTGTCCGTGGACTCAGGCCTCTGAAACGGTGAGCCCCAAATGAACTCTCCCTCCTCCCAGTTGTTCTTGTTGGGTATTCTGGTCACAGCAGTGAAGAAGCTGAATAAGCAATAGCTCAAAAGTTCCAGTAGGGGAGATAGAATAGGAGCAAATAAATAGGATAATTTCAGGTCCTGATATCTTTCAAATAAAATAAACAAAGTAATAAGGTAGAGAATAACCAAGGCATACAGTGCTTGGGAGAGGGCTCCCAGAAGAAGGAACATCCGAGACAACCCTGAAGCACGAGAAGGAACCAGTCAGACAGGAGGCAGGACAAAGGCAAATGCGGAGTCCCCAAGGCTGCACAGAGCGTGGCGTGCTGGAGGGCCAGCGAGGAGCTTGTGAGAGCAGGAAAGACGGCAAGGGGAGAGGAGCCTGGAGCGGTGGCAGGGGACCACCAAACCAGCCACGGGGGAAGGAGGGAGGAAAGCTGGAGAGCAATGTCATGGAAGAGGAGTCTCATGCAACAGCAGCCCTGGACCTGGATGCCCCAACTGCAGGTGGCAGTTGTGCTTAGTGTAAGACACTCCAGGTCCCGAGTTCCCATCCATCCTGTTATATTTAAGTTCATCAAAGCAGGAGTTGACCCTTTCTGTCATCGCCCCTGTTGGGCAGGTAAACTACCTAGGAAACATGGATTTAGGTAGTGTGGATGATGGGGCTGGGATACGGGAGGTCCAAGGCCAGAAGAGAGGTACAGTATGACACCACAGGGACAGCAGCACCAGAACTAGAGGAACAGCCAGGGCCGGGAAGCCTTGTGTGGGTGAATGTGCAGGACTCTGCTCGCCCTTCCTGGGCAAGAGATGCTAGTTCTCAGGGTGTCTGGCCAAGTGCTCACCCACCTAGCAGATTCCCCCTGGTCCTTCCCAACTGCCCTAACTGCCCTTCTCACCCGCTGCCCGTCAGGGCCCAGTGGGACCTACAAGGACAGGTGCCTCACTTTCAGAGCTTGTCCAAGTTCCTGAACTCCTGCTGGCTGCAGGTCCCCTGCGTGTAAAACGGTGATGAAGACACGCTCCAAGGCTGTCTTCCCTAGCCCCTTCCACCTGCGCCAAACCTTCGCAGCTTCCTGTCTCGACAGTCCTGTACAGCGAGGTCTTCCCATGCCTGGCTGATTAATGTTGCGTTTTATATGCATCTTGTCCTGAAAGGGTTTGGGGCCTCTGAAGCTCCTGATGGCCCTGGCCTGTCTTCCGGAGAGAAGGACCTTTCCCTCCTCACTGCCTGATGCTAATGGGCTGCCAATGGAACTTATTAAACTGCAGATGGCTCAGAAGGTCTGAGATTCTGCATTTCCATGCGGCTCCCAGTGAAGCTGCCCTGGCTGCAGAGACCCTGGAGAGCCTAACTGCCCTACACACCTTGGCTAAGTACCCGTAAACTGCTGCCCCTATCCTGGTCCTTACCAAAGCCGCCTTCATGCCAGTTCTCCTGCCTCACTCTACCTGGAGGTAGATCGCTTCTCCCTCTCATCTGGCTCTTACCAGCAAACTGCCACTAACTTCCAACTCAACGCTGGGATGGCGTAGTCTCATAGTCTAAGAATTGCAAAACACTTTCTCATGCAAAAGAAGTATCTTCAGAGACCCAGGCATGCCCTCCCCTTCTAGGCCTGGCAAGGGCTGGACACCACCTTGCCAGTTGGGAGCCTTTGGGTATGCCCAACCTAAGAACTCAACAGTTACTTATAACTAACACCCGATGAAACTGAAACCCACTTTCTTTGAGTTTGGAATTTTAAGTTCCATTTTAGATATCATTTAAGAATATATTTAGATATTAAATAATGAATTAGGATGTTACGCAAACTTCCATTTTCTTTTAATATTTTATCAAGATTAAGTGGGTTTTCACAATAATCTCAAGTTATTTGAAACAACAACATACTTTATCCAGATTTTTAGTTCAAAATTATTTGAGGCACGGGGCTGGGGCAATGAATGGCTCAGCAGTTTCAGCGTTTGTCTCACATGCGCGGGGGATTCAGGTTTGAACCCCATCGCCACATGCACAACGAAGTATCTGAGCAACAAAAGCCACATGAAAAACTAAATAGAATTGATTCTCTCTTTCTCCCTCTCACTGTCTCTCTCTTTTTATATACAAATTACTTCAGGCTTCAATAGCAATAGACGACATGGAGGATGATGATGCTACTCGGTGCCAAACCCTATCTAAGGCATAATTTTAATGCTCTCATTTAATCTTCGCAACATCTCTGTAAGATAGGCTCTATGAGGATCCCCATTTTCAGATGAAATACACAGAGAGACTCAGCAACTTGCCCAAGGTCACACAGCAAGGCGAGAGAAGGAGGACTGAATGAAGGCAGGTTCTGCGGCCCTCGCTCGATGGCCATGTATTCAGGCATTGCTTGTCCTGACATACACAGTGTACCACAGTGCACAGCACATGGTGTGTTCTGGCACATGAAGTAACCCTCCCTTCTGACTTGTGTCACTCACTCTGAAAACACACAGCCTTCCAGCCCCAGATTGCATCACCACTTGCCTAGGGCACACTCCACGGCCTTCAGGGAACTCAGGACCTTTCTCCAGGCTGCTCATGGTACACTGGGCTGCTCACTAGGAAGCAGATTCTGTTTAGCACGTTTCTACTATCTGTGAGGATGATAAAAACGCCAAACGCTACTCAGTGCTGGGACTGAAATGATGCAGAGGACGTGCCCCGGCCACTCGCGTAGCCTACTTGCCCAGTTTCATCAGCACCCAGACTTAGGAGAGCAAACATTCTCCCCATTCCCAGAGAGTTGGGAAATTATCAGAACGCTGCCTGCCTCTTCAGTTCCCCTTGAATTCAGGTGTCAGCTTGCCCTGGCTGGCCTGGGACTCCCTGTCACAGCATGAAAGTCCCCAGGCCCTGCTTCTCAGGGTGCCAGCCCGGATTGTCCGGTACCTGCAGCTTGCAGACCAGAAGGCCATGCATGCTGCAAACCACAATCCCACTTACTGCCTTCCAGGGCACCAACGCTCACGTGGGATGCAGGAACTCAGCTGTGAGAAGCAACGCGCAGCCCAGGTAAACAAAGGCCTGGAGGGACCGCAGGCTTCCCCAGCACCTCTGTGGGATGGACACCGACCGCGTGTTACATGTGCCCTCATTTGTCCTCAATGGAACACAGGCTCATTAATCTTGGTGTAGACAACAGCTTCTCTTGCATTTACATATCTGTCTCTAGATAAGTCCCCCGTCATACCCTGGGGCAATGAGTCTCTGAGCCACCTGGGGTCTCATGACCTTGTCTATAGAAGAGACCTCAAGTTTGGAAGGAGCATGATACCCTGGCACAGCACACCCATGCTCTGCACCACCCGAGGTTTTTAAGCTTGAGGTGCTTGTTGAGAAAGAGAAAAAAATTTTGAATATCATCTTATAAAGAGAAGATGGATAATTCAGTCCTTCCTTTACAATATTGATCTAACTTTCTCTTTTATTACTGAAAGCTTTTTTTAGGTAGCCAACATTCCTCCTCATATTTTTTGCAACATCTAGTGATGTTGGCAAATCCAGAAAAAGTTACTTTCAGCTTTGCAACTTCTTGGATATAGAACAACTTTTGGAATTGTCAGTTTAGAACACTGAAATTTCTCTCACGTGCAAGCTATTTAATTTCAGGGCTTTTCAGGTTTTCTTGCTCAGAAACTAATCACAAACCCTCTGAATGGATGCCACTCATTAACCAGCTTGCTGTGAGTTCCCTGTCATAGTAGATCACTGGCATACATCTATGACACATTATTTTATAGTAGCTCTCCCCCTTATCTGTGTTTTGCTTTCTGCATTTTTAGTTAGAGTTAACCACAGTCTGAAATTATTACATTAATTCCAGAAATAAACAAGTCTTAAGTTTTAATTTGGGTACTGTTCTGAGTGGTGTCATAAAACCTTGTGCCATCTGCTCCATCCCCTCTGGGGCATGGATCATCCCTCTGTCCAGAGTATTCACTCTGTTATGCTATCCAACTATTACTACTTAGCAGAATGACTGGAAATATCGAAGCGCTTGTGTTCAAGTCACCCTCATTTTACCGAAAATTAGAATACACAAGGGTAGTGATATTGGCAATCCATTAATGCCAACGAGAAGCCATAGTGGTTCCGTTAGGTGAAAAAGGATCATAGGTCTGTATGCATAGGAACTCTAGCATAGACAGGGCCCAGTACCATCAGCAGTTTCAGGGATCCACCAGGGTTTTGGAACAAGACTTCTCTAGATACTGAGGGACTGTGGACTATATTCATTGATGTCAGAAACTCATGTCAAAACAGAAGGAAATTCAAATCTTTCCCCAATGTATTTACATGCATCACTTCATCAGTTCTCAAATAATCTGAAAACCTATTCATTATTTATACTTAAAATCTTGGCTTTCTCTAAATAAATTGTTGTTTATGATGTGTGTGCTCTTTGGGACTCTAAGACTGCTTCAAGACAAGATGTTCAGACATGGTTTAAAGACAGGAAACAGGGACTGGAGCAGTGGCTCAGTGGTTAAAGTGCTTGCCTGGCATGCACACGAACCCGAGTTCAAACCGCAGCATTGTGTACACAACTAAACGTCGGAGAAATCAAGGCCCGATGGAAAAAATAAATAAAAACTTATTCTCTGTTTCTGTCTCTCTGACTGACCCTCTCTCTCTTAAAAGCATTCAACTTCGCACATGGACTACTTGCTTGCTAAAGTGTCACCACAGGTTTCTGTCATACAAAGGAAGGGATTTTGATGAATTTTATTTTATGTAACTCACTTAGAAATCAATACAGGAGCACAGTTATTGATGGAGAACACGGCTTTAACGTTCCTCCATACTCAATTAGATAATTCTTACACATCTGAGAATTTACCACAGACCGCCTCTGACTCCACACATTTCTGATCTTGTTCCTCCTCCACGTCCCACAGAAGTCTACTGCAGCACCGTAGGACATGTTCATAAGGAGATACGATGGCTGGACCTTCCTGTAAGGACTCAGCAGGAAAAGTGAACCTCAAAATGTGTCACACTAAACTCATAGCCAATGCACTTCCACATCACCCCCACCCCGCCAGATCCCCCCAACTGAAAAGCACTACTCCAGTTCCTGGAACACCAAGAAAAATGTACCAGAGAGGGGTCAGAGCAGAAAGACAGCGGTGTTAATGGATTATAATGGAAATCCCTCCTTTGAAAATTTCACAGGAACACACGGCCACCCTTCCGGCCCCTCTCAGGGCTAAGGAAGGGGTCATGTCAAGGAGTGACCCCCTTAGCTTCCTGGTGAATCCATCCCACAGCAAAGGCCTCTGGGATTTAATCAAGTGCATGTTACCATTTCTCAATGCACTCTGCACAGCCTTTCTCTAGGTTAGCAATATTATTCTGCAAGAGAAAAGGAAAGCCTTGGCTAACACATTCAGCTGTCCTCCCAGTAACACAACAGAGTAACTGCTCGACGTGGGCACAAGGAACAGAACAGTCACAGAGGAGTGAGCCAAAGATGCCCAAGGCAGGAAGCAATGCATTTAGAGCTTGCTGGATCCTATAAGCAACACTCAGATAACTTGTGGGCAGGGTCTCTGAGGTTTCAGAAGGGACGGAGATTGCTAAGCATAGGAAGTCCTGCAGGCTTGATCTTCAGATCATACGGGTCTTAAGCTGTTACATTTGGAAAGATCAAACAAATAAATACAAATACTGACATAGTGTCAGATACTACTATCAAGATGAATCTAGGTGAAGAAAGTATGTTGTCCTAGAAAGCTTTAAGATGTATAAGGAAAACAAGCAAGAATCCCATCTGATGCAAAGCAAAGATTAAGAGACATGAGACCAAGCACTTAATGCCCTTAGGTGGAGGTGGCCTTCCCCCTGGCTACAGCAGGCCATGAGGTTTGGAGAAATGAGGGCATATAGAAAGGAATGGTCAAGTCATAGCATTTTGCTTTTATTATTACTTGAATAGAATATATATATTCATTAGAAAATATATTTTATAGTCACCTAAAGAGTACAGTTTGTTTGGGTATATATAGTTTTATTTTACTCTTAAGTAGTAAAATTAATTTTTTGTGTCTTTTATGTAAGTGTTATCATCTTTGCTATAGTTAATGAACAATTTAATGCCTTCATTAATGCCTTTAATAACAATAATGTATGCCAACAAGAATTGTGACAATTTCCACCAATATTCTTGTTAAATTTCTGATTCTGTTTCAATGAAAATACTGTCTCTAAAAATACACATTTTACAAAACTGGCATAATTTTTCCCACCAGCACATTTCACATAAGTAATGAATAGAAATATTTCCAAATCCATGAAAGGAAACTTAATTATAACATATTCACCTGGAGGCTTTACCTTAGGGAGAAAAATCACACAACACCTGGCAATCCACGTTTTGTGAGAATATCTCAAAGCCTTGCAGAACACAGACATGAATCTAATTTTCATAGGTGGACAAATACGTAGCCCAACAGGCCCAGAATGCACCCAGATGCAGAATCTTTCCCCTGGCCCTACTGATCTTTGCATGCTTTAGGGATTACCATCTCTTTGTCAATTTTTGTATTATTTATTTTTGGTTGCATATTTCCTCAATTAAATAATGATAAAGAACAATATTGAATTATCTCTCTTAGTCAACTTGGTCCCACCTTTCCAAGAAAGCTATGATTTTTTTGAAGGAGTAAGACATCTTTTATATTCACCTGCATGTTCTATCTGCCTAGCCTAGAGGCAAGTCTTAGAAGCAAGAGCCACCTGTTGGGCTAAGGCCTTTGTTCTGACACTCTATGCACATGCTGCTCCAGACTATGGTTCTGGGCTTGGGGAAGGATATTGTGGACATATCCTTCAATAACTGTCACCATGGGAAGGAGGTGCATCCCACTCCCGCTAGTTTGAGCACTAGACTGAGCAAGAGCACCTTAGCAAAACCAGAATGAAAGAGAGCGATCCTGCACCTGCTTGGATCCCTCACCGTGCTATGCTCTTGTTCCTGCCAATAATTAATTCCTACTTGTCTCAAGGTGTTAATGACCGTGTTAGGAGTAAGTCTAAGTGGTTCTACCACCCACGACAATCCTGGCTATCCTAGTTGGGGCTGACTTGATTGCATTCCAGGAAAGTGCCACTGACAACTTCAGTTAAAGCCGTTCTAACTGGATGACTGCATCAGAAGGATAACTTGCCACAGGGTGAGAGGCACCACAAGCATCCCAGTTCAGGAGGTCTCCGGAGGCAACTGAGCACTACAGGATCCATCCGTGCTGCTTACTTTCCTTCCTGTGAGCCCCAGCATGTGTAAAAAGGAAGGAGAGCAACCTGACGCCCGAGTCTCACATCGCTGGTGCAGATCAGGGGCACACGGGGCACCTCTGAGGATAAAGCACTGGCTCAATTGTTGGCACACTCACTGGGCTACTGAACTGTTGGAATCTACCTGAATCAGGAGTGGGGACCACACTGTGGTCTCCTGACTGGCTGGCAAGATTGAAGGTTTCCAGTTCAGCATGAACATCAGGGCCAAGTCCTTGGTTTTGGAGGGACTGCTGGAGAAGCGCCACTCCACCTCACCCTGCTTATCTACACAACTAGCCCGGCTGTCAATCCCTGCTTTAACAGCAGATTTCTCTTCCAGTTAAGGGTGGGACTCTGTGTTCATGGTCAGAGCCGCTTGCTGGGGAAGGGCAGTCACAGCTGTCAGTCAAATGTGGAGTTCGGAACAGCTGGGTGAGTTGCACCAAGTAATTTTCCTTCACGAGGAAGGTAGATGATTGCGAAGGATGAAAGCCATGACCCTCAGGCCCTGCTCCTGAGGGCTGAGGTGGCTTTCTCCCTCCACTAACACACTGGTGTGCCCCATTCTGCATTGAAGCTTCACTTCTCTCTTGATGCTCCTGCTTCTCGGGGCTTTCACCATCAGTTCAGGCACAGAAGACACAGGGTGCTCTTATAAAATGTGAAGGGGCCAGAGGACCACTGTGGTCAACTTGCCAGTAGCAGGTGGGGCAAAGCCCACGTTCGTGGGCCCCAGTGATGCAAACAGGGCATCGTCTGGCATGCAGGGGAGCTCTAGTTCACAGCACAGTCCTTCACTTTGTGCCCACTGTGTGATGGTGGTGACATATCCAAGGTGTCGCTGTGTTTGGGATGCCCTGGTGGCCATCAGGGCAGTGCAGGATCGGTCAGTGGCATGGCTGTGGTCATTCTTGTCTGAGAACAGGCTTGTACTGGGGCCACCTTCATAACCGAGATGGTCTGATCAGCAGTGTGACTTGTCTCTATGGTTGGCAGACCCTCAAAGAGGGTCTGATTGTCTGTAGCTTCATCAAGTGGCAGACCAAACAACAAGGCCATCATCATGAGGGTAGGGACTTATCAAGTATAGCAATGTTCCCTAGGGAAGTACCAGCTGCCCGTGTGGAGCAGCCATGCCCGATGTTGGCTCTGCCTGGTGGGGCAGAGGTCCAGCAACAGTAGCAGCAGCCCAGCACACACCTGTACAACTCAGTTTGCCCGAATAAGGAGAGAGACGGGCTCAGGAATCGAGGGGCACTGCCATGCACTGTGGGCCCCACTGAACCTCCACCTTGACTTTAGAAGGAGGAGTAGGATATAAATTTTCTTCCCTGGACTCAGGCTAGATGTGCTGCGTGATACTCCACCCCCACGTGACAAGCAAGGCTGATTGGGCCTCTCCCACATTTTAGTCATTAAGCCTATGTGGACTCACTCCAGAGAATCCCACAGTCTCCACGGATCAGACTCTCCGTGGCAACAGCCCATGGTACGCTCACAGCTGCTTTGCAAAATGGGAAAATCTGGTAGCTAAATCAGGGAGTCCAAGACCTCAAAGGGTGCTTCTGGGTGGACTCCGCCTACCCTTTCTGGGCTCCTGACATCAAAGCCATCGGTCACAGGAATTGTAACTCAAAGGGGTGGTGACTTTGGGGTCCTCAGGGCAGAATGTGTGCTGAAGCTTGCCTGCTGGTTTGGGATCCACCTCCCAGCATGCCAACCCATGGGTCATGTGCTATAAAGGCCAAGGAGGATGCCCAAGCAAGGCATATACTACCCCATTGCCCAGACTCAATGCAGCCCTGGGCCTCTTTGCACATACTACCCCATTGCCCAGACTCAATGCAGCCCTGGGCCTCTTTGCTGCAGGGTGTGTATAAAACAGCAGTTTTTCATCATCTGGACAATCTCTAGTAAGAAAATCAAGGCACTGAGGAAAGCCAGCACCCTTGGGTGGGTTGGTGGAGGGCTCTAAAGGGCAGGAGTGGGCCAGGACAGAAATTGGAGACAGTTAGGGTCAAGGAAACCATGTTTATTGAAGTAAAGGTAAGTATTCTAGTATTTAAATGTGGCAGTAAGGTGCCAGAGGGAAAATATTTCTTTTTAAAAGGATGAGTTTGAAGATCTGCAGAAAAAGCAGAAAATCTATCAGCACAGCTGGTGAGGACTGCAGGCTTAGAACCCAGAGAGGATGACTTCCTCTCTTTACATTACTCCTGACTCCAAAAATGTGCACGTCTAACTGCACAGAACATGCTTTGTCACTTCCGCATATCTTACCTTGGTGTTCTTTTCCCCCTGAGAATCAACAAAAGAGTTTAACGATTCAAGGTCAGAATCTGTCATCAGATTTCAAAACTAGACTGGACTTTGTTTTCAATGACAACCCACAATTTATGGCAGTTATCTCCCAGGGTGAATTTTATCCTCCTAATTAAATTGGCCTGAGTTTCAATGACTAGTCCTTTTATCTAAAATATCTGATGATTTTCCTGATGTGCCAGGCCATCCTGACCAGTTTAATATGCTTTATTTCAGGGGATATAATCCACATCCCATTACATTGTCCATGGACTCCTGCTGTTTGCAATGTGCATCAGCCCTTCCAACAGGATATGCTAAATGTACAGTAACCCAGCTCACTGGTTTATATACACTGTGCCTCCAAATAAGGTAGCCTCTGATGTTCTCATGCAGCAAGAATGAAGGAGGTGGGGCTGGAGCAGTAGCTCAGCAGTTACATTGCTGGCCTGGCATGCTCGAGTACGCGGGTTCAAACCCCAGCACCGCGTACACAATGAAGTGTCGGAGCAACAAAAGTTGCATGAAAAACTAGATAAAATTGATTCTGTCTGTCTGTCTCTCTCTCTTAAAAAAAAAAAAAAAGAACAAAGTAGGTGAGGGCATACTGAAGGGTCTAAGAAGCAGCGGGCACCTAGATGACCAGGCTACAAAACTTAGTATACGTGGAAGATGCTGCTGTAGTACATGCTGCATATACAATTCTGTAAAACGCTAAAGGCGGCTCAAGACTATCACTCATATTCAAAATACAAGTGTACAAGTCACCACCAGTCGGATCATCACAGAGGACAGAAAGTGTCAGTTTATTCTGACTTTAAAAAGTCACCAGAGAGCATTGCTCTTGCAAGGATGATTTAGACAGTAAACAATGATCTATCTCACATTACTGTAGAAAGGATATCCATGAGATCTAGGTTAACAAGCTATAAAACATTTTTATTGCTTAAAGCGGCAACTCTGAATCATTCGGCGTAAAACACTTCTATTTTTAAACTACTGCAACATCTAGAGCTAGATTTTCAATTTGTCAACCTATCTGAAAAAAACAGCATATAATAGCCTGATTAGGGGTGAGAGATTCAAGGAAAGATTTTTTTTAATGGATCAATGGTGTAGAAAATTCAGTATCATCTGAACAGAGACTTAAAATAGAATGCATATTATAGAACAGTCCAGAGTTCTTCATTATTATAACCACCTTGATGAATAACAGCTCAAAGTGTGCACCACAAGCCTGAGGGTTATAACACTTATCCAATACAGTCTTCTGCTTCCCACAGTGTCACTATTATGTTGCTATTATAATGCTCATGTTTTTGAGAATTTTATAATTTCCTACCACAGAGGAATTGAGTCTAATGCAAAAAAAATTAGCTGAACAAGAGTGCTCCTAATCTGAACACCACGGCCACGTCAACGATGTCACGGAGGCTGGGTGTACTTAGGTGAGCTTTCCTGGCCAATTCCTGTAAGTCCTGCCCCTATTCCTTCCCCGGCAGAAGCTCGAGCCGGCTGCCTGGGGAAGGGTTATTGCAGTAGGAAACTAGAGACAAATGTTGCGTTTTAAAATCACTGGGTCACTGGTTTTCCAAAGCTGAAGGGTGCTGAATAGGGACTCAGGGCCTTATATGAAAATGGCTGCAATTCTGACTGGAGCAGAGGATGTCCTCTAGACCTGGGCAGGGAGCACCAAGGACTTCAGAACGGAATTATGCTTGCTTGTCCCTGTCACTCCACCTTTCAGCAAGCTAAGACCAGGGAGTGGGGTGATGTTGCTCAGAGCAGAGGGACCGGTCTCCTCTTTACTGGGCAAGCCCAGGGAGAAGGCAAACACAGGGTGCTCTGCAGGCCCACAGGACCCAGCAGCACCTGGAGGACAGATGGCCGAGTTTCACGTCCAGGCAGATGAGCCCAAGGTCTCCAAGGGTGACCAAGACCCAGAAAGAGCACAGATGCCATGGATGCACAAGGGACACACAGCAGCACCTGAAGCTCCAGGAGCAGGGTGCCCTGTGCCTGGGGTCCGCACGGTGTGCAGGAGATCAGTGGGACAAGGGGAGTGGGAAGACATGGCCAAGGCCCCAGGCTTCTGTCAGTAACACCCATGTAGAAAGCCCACAAATGAGAATGGGCCCTTCTCTGCCCTTTGGAACTGAGCATTATGTCACCAACACTGGGATAGACCCTCACCCGCCCTCAGGGATTGCTTGCTGTCACTGTTATGGCTCGAATGTTTGCATTTTCTCTAATGTCCACATTGCAACTTCATCCCCAGTGAAGAGGGATGAGGGTTAAGAATGGGGGCCTCTATAAGATGATTAGGTAATAAGGGTTCCTCTCTCCTGAAGGGGATTAAGGCTTTCATAAAAGAGGCTTCACAAAGGCTTTTGTTACAGCAGAAGAAGAAGACTAAGACAGTCACCAACACTAATCGCAGATCCTTACCCACCCTTGGGGTCTGGGCACTCTATAAATCAACACCAATGCTTATGAGGGGGTTGGCAGGGCAATAGCTCAAGATTCAAAATCAGTTTAGATAAAATAAAAATAGTTGTGTTTCTTAAGTTTTTATATGATATTGTGGGATGGGTTTATCCCGAAAATAATTATTTCACTCTGAGCATTTGTAGATAATTTGATAGTGAAACTTCCAAACAGATTCCCATGGGTATTCCTTTAAATTTAAAGATACCGTATGTAATACACAGTACCCAAATATTTGTGTTCCCATGCACCAAGTGCGTCCATGAGTGCAGGGAAGCAACTGCTGTCATTTTTTTTTTTTTACTAAAATCACAAAGCAGACCCCCATTTCCAACTCAAGTCACCTCATTGAAGTTTCAAAGACTCTACAGACTGGAAGGAACTTGCTGCAGTCTGGTCATTGGTAAGGGACACTTGAATATAAGAAGCTATTTCTCAATTACAATTGGGTTAGCATGATTACTGTGTAGATAGCATTCCTTCCTATTTTCTGAGAGATTATTTAAATCACAGAACAAATACTATCTAGGAATTATATTTCTTGTTTCTGCACATTTACATCCAGGAAAGAGCAAAGCAACATGACTAACAGTTATCAGGGAGTAGATACACTTTCCTCTCGATGTGTGAAGTAAAAATAAGACATGAAAACAAATTTCCTCCCTGTGACATAAAAATGGAACTTTATGAAACAGCTGGCACTTGAGCATTGTGAAGCAAGTTCTTCACCAAAGTTAGCTGAAGGCTCTAGGAAGCACCTTCCAACTCCCATTCTCATGCTCCCACCACTGCACAGGGTTAGGAGCACTTGGAGGAATTAAGGAGCCAATCTCTGAACTTCCTAGGAGGTGCTGTCACATGCTCATACTGAACCATATGAGATGTCTTCAAGTCCACAGCACATGTAAGAAACAGGTAGTCAAAAAATAAAAATGGTAATGACTGAGAATAGCAGAGTGACCCTAGAGTGTGAGGAGGCAGTGGACAAGGACTGAGAAAGAGGGGCCAAGGAGAACCACTGAGAGAGAGTTGTCCAGAAAGACGAGAGAAAAGAGCTCCCAGGAAAAGGGGCTGGTCAGATATCAAACTCAATAGAGCACTGAAAAGAAGCATTTCCTGTTCCAGTTTCTAATCCCTGCTGTGTGTGGTGCTCTCTAGAGTAACCTCAATAGAGGCATAGACCAAATTCAGCTCAGAGAAAGAATCCTACAATGATGCTGGCATCTCTAATGACATTCAGTCCCTACTGCCCCCTTCAACCACCTGCATCATGAAAAGCAGGAAAGAGAAAACTTGCTGCTGGACAATCCCTGTGTGCCAATGGTTTACACAACATCAGCAAAAATGCCTTTGTACCTATGGGAAAGAACACTTTAAATACCTAACAAATTGATCAGTGGCCAGCTAAAAGAACCATCAGTGGCAAGATGAAGCATAGGACTTTCTTTCTGATCTAACATGTTTAAAAATCAGTTTCACTTAGTAAATATTCCTATTGTTAGATGCTCATCCAAGAAAGACGGAAGATGCCACAACGAGCCAAACAGACAACACTGTCGGTGAAGGTCACCACTCAGATGGTTCAAGCCAAGCCTGGCTGCCTCCCCCCAAAAATGACTTGATCAGGCTCTGGGGGTGCAGGAAATAACACTTCATGATGATGAGCCCTGCAGCAGGAAGAGGAGAGAAAGTGCTGAGGAAACACATCACAGAGAGGTCCCGAAGGCTTCCTAGAGAGGGTCGTGTTGAGGTTGAAGTGGTTGGGGTGGCGATGGATGGGGTGTAGAAGAAAGAGCCAGGCAAGGCCTGAGCAGACGAAAGGAGGGTTTCTCCAGGAGAGATCCAAGTGTGGTTTCTGCCCTTGTCTAGGTACTCTCGAGCTCAGTCCTCTCAGGAATCACACACAGGAGCTGTGCTTCACGCACCCAAGATGATAAAATGAAACAGCACCAAGTTCTACTGTGCCTGTAGAGTGTCCCGTTTCGGCAGCCCACCTGGGAATCCACAGGGGCACACCTTTTGCAAATCTCTTTGGTGAGCTCATTGGGAACACACTTTCAAAATCTATTCACATGCAGTTACACTGGTACTCATTGTCCATCACCTCCTAATTTACGTCTCCCTCAGGATTGAAGCCATTAACACAAGTCTTTTCCATCAGCACAAACTTTGGTGTGTGTGTAGATAAGACTTACACAGAAAGCTGGATCTCATTGCCAGCCCCAAAGGAAACAGGTTTATTCAGGAGCAGCCGTCATTAAAAGCTTGCTCTTCAGGAAGCCCACAAAGGAAGCCTTGCTATGGTTTCATGCGCCCCACTCCAACAGCACGTTGAAATCTGAATCCCCGGGGGCAACAATGCTGGGAGGGGAGGCCAGATGGGAGGTGCTTGGGGGTGCGGGTGCTTCACCCTCCAGCATGGATTAAACAGTGAGTCCGGCTTCAGGTGAGTTGGATCTCTGCCCTGCCACCACTCCGCTTTGCACGTCTGCCATGGGATCATGTACAGCTCACCAGATGAGGTTCCAGCAATCTTGGACTCCAGCCTCCAGTACTGCGAGAAAGACACTTCTTTACCAATTACCCAGTCTGTGGTACCCTGTTACAGCAGCACAGAACACTAAGATCAGCTCTAAACTAAGATGGCAGATTTTAAGATTTTAATATATTGCCAACAGGCACAGTCCCAAAGAGCAAAACATGTATTCACTGAGGCTGGTTAGGAATGTGTTCCACCGCAGGCGTTTGCAATCTAATGACCAGATGCAATTATGAAAACAACATTAGTGACTACCCACACCAGGACAGTGCTGTGCACATCCACATCACACCCAAAACATTTGTGACTTCCTATTGACATGACCGTGTAAGGTCAGTGTGGCTTTGGCACACTCTACTCCATCTGACACAGTACAGTATCCAGCATGCTCTGAATGGTGCATTTGTGATGTGTGCTTTACTACACAGCTTCTCTCTGCCTGGAATAAAATAAATGCAGTCTTCTTTCAAGTAGCCATGTTAAGATTAAAGTGATTTGTAGGTTTAGGGTGCCTTGGAAGAAGAATTCAGATAGGTGCAATTTATTTTTACTGAATATTTTTGTAATATGTATGAAGTTTAATGGTTTATAGAAATTTAAGGTAAGTTTTATTCCAAAAGGAGAATAAATTTTCATTTTATCTTTTCTAAACATACTTGTTTAATAATCATAGCTGACCTTATTCTACATAATCTTGTGTTGCCTGAAAGACACAAAGCATCATGTTTCGCTATTTTTGTTCACAAACACGCAGAACCTTTGGCTGTATGCTGCCATCTACCTCAGATATTCAAAACACTACAAGGAACATATTCATCTGCAATGTATTATGTGATACTTTGTTCTTTTTTTCTTGTTCACTTTTGCTATAATAAACAGAAATATATCTAATATTGCAATATATCAAGCAGTGGTTCTATGTGAATCTGTCAAAAACCAATATCATAAGCAAGAATTTTCTCATGTAGATTCTTATAAGTGGCCTGGTCACAGCGTGTGCAAATTCCCAAGTGAGTATCAACCTTTCCTTTGGTGAATGCTAGTGTTTGCCGAAATGGATTAAAATCCAACAGTTGCTTATGTTGCTGTGATTCATTCAGGGACAACCAAACACCCCGTAAATGGAGCCAGGAGATATAACTGCCCCCTCTCCCTGGAGCCTTCTTGGTAGAGGCAATCATGTCCCCACAGACCACATCCCCATGTCTTTTTTCTTCCCCTTGGACAGTCTCCCTCTAGTTGCCCTACCTCTTTTTCTTTCTTTCCTCTTTCCACAGTTTTTATTGGTGCATTATAGTGGAACATAACGGTGAGATTTGATGTCCCTCCCCAGCACTGCCCCCCTCCCTCCCTACCTCCCACCCCCTGGACCCTTTCCTGATCTCTCTTTGATTTCCATGGAATCTGCTCCCACCTTTTTTTCTCTTTTCCCACTCTAGTTTTCATATATGACAGAAAATATCATCCTTAATCTTCTAAGTTTGAATTATTTTGCTTGACATAATGGTTCTCTACTTTCATCCATTTTCCTGCAAATGACATACTTCATTTTTCTTTTTGGCTGAAAAAACCTCCATTGTGTATATATGCCACATTTTCTTTATTCATTCATCTGTGATGGACACCTAGGCTGGTTCCATGGTTTGGCTATTATGAATTGTGTGTTATAAACATGGGTATGCGTGTGTCACTGTAGTATGACGACTGTAATTCTTTAGGGTAAATACTGAGAAGTGGTGTAGCTGGGTCATATGGTGGTTCCATGCCTACTCTTTTGAGGAAACTCCATACTAATTTCCACAGTGGTGGTACTAATTTACCATCCTATTAAGAAATTAAACATGTTCCTTTCCTCCACATCCTCTCCAGCATTTATTATCATTTGTGTTCTTGCTGTCTGCCATGCTGACTGCTGTGAGATGAAATCTCAGTGTAGTTTTGATTTGCGTTTCCCTAATTACTAATGATGTTGAATATTTTTTCATTTATTTTTTGGCCTTTTGTATTTCTTCTATTCAGAAGTGTCTCTTTAATTCATTTACCCATTTATTAATTGGTTTATCTGATTTTTGTTGTGAAGTTTTTTGAGTTCTTTATATATTCTAGGTATTAATCCTCTGTCAGAAGAGTAGCAAGCAAAAACTTTCTCTCATTCTGTGGGTTCTCTCCACTCATTCCTAATGATTTCCTTTGCTGTGCAGAAACTTGGCAGTTTGATGACATCCCATTTATTAACTCTTGGCATTATTCCTTGAGCTTTTGGTGCCTATTGAGAAAGCCCTTGCCTATGCCTATATGCTGAAGTGTTGACCTGTGTTTTGACCTAAGAGATTCATAGTTTCTCATCTAGTTCTGAAGCCTATCATTCATTTTGAGTTGATTTCTGTGCAGAGTAAAAGACAAGGGTCTAGTTTCATTCTTCTACATATGAATAACAGTTTTCCTGGCACCATTTGTTTAAAAGGCTATTTTTTCTGTTATGTTTTTGGCATCTTTGTCAAGGACTCTATCTGTGTACATTTATCTCTGTTTCTTCTACTCTGTACTATTGGTCTACGTGTCTGTTTTTATGCCAGTACTATGCAGTTTTTGTTACTATAGCTCTGTAGTACAATTTGAAGTCAGGTATTGTGATGCCTCTAGCATTGCTTTTTGGCTTAAAATTGCGTTGGCTATTCTGAATTTTAGGACTATTTTTCTACTTCTGTGAACAATGTCATTGGTATTTTGATGAGGATTTTATTGAATCTGCATATTGCTCTTGGTAGTTTGGCCATTTTAACAATATTAATTCTGCATATCCATAAACATGGAAGGTATTTGCATCTTCTGAGGTCTTCTTGAATTTCTTTCTTAAATGTTCTACAGTTTTCAGTGTAGAGATCTTTTAGCTCTTTTGTTAGATTTATTCCTAGGATTTTTCCTTTGCTTAATTGTTTTTGAGGTTATTGTGATGGAATTGTTTTCCTGATTTCTTTCTTAACAGATTCATTATTGGAAAACTACAAAATTTTGTGTTTATTTTTCAACCTGCATTATGCCAAATTAATTTATTTAGCTCTAGCAGTCTTTTGGTGGAGTTTTTGTTGGGTGTTCTAATTATAGGATATTATCATCTGTGAAAACACTGATAATATTTTTCCTTTTCTAATTTTATCCCTTTTATTTCCTTCTCTTTCCTAATTGCTCTTGCTAGAATTTCTAGCACTGTATTAAATAGGACTGATGAAAGTGGATATCCTTGTCTTCCAGATTTTAAGGAAAATGATTTTAGCTTTTCTTTATTTATCATGAGGTTGGCTTTGGCTTTTTCATTTATAGCCTTTAAAATGTTGAGGTAGGTTCTTCCTATCCTTAGTTTCTTCAGTGTTTTTATCATGAATAGTGTTTTTATGATGAATTTTGTGGAAGGGTTTCTCTGCATCTGTTGAGATGACCAAGTGATTTTGTCTAATTCTGTTTACATGATGCATTATATTTATTGATTTACATATATTAAACCATCCTTGCATCTCTGGGATAAAGCCAACTTGGTTGTGGTGTATAATCTTAGTATTTTGTTGAGCATTATTTGGTAATATTTTATTAAATATCTTTACATCTAAATTGATCAGTTGTATATTTTTCTTTCCTTGATGTGTCCTTATCTGATTTTGGTATGAGTGTCATATTGACTTTCCCAGAAAGAATTTAGAAGTATTCTATCCCTTTGTTTTTCATGGAATAATTTGAAGAGAATTAGCATTATTTCTTTAAAGGTTTGGTAAAATTCAGCTGAGAATCCATCTGGTCCTGGGCTTTTTCTTTGTTGGAATGCTTTTTATTACTGCCTCTATCTCATTACAAGATATTTATCTATTTAGGGTTTTTTTTAATGTCCTCTTGATTTAGTTTTGGCAGATTGTATTTGTCTGAAAATGTATTCATTTCTTCTAGGTTTTCCAGTTTATTGGAGTATTAGATTTCAAAATAATCTCTAATAACCCTCTGGATTTCTGTGATTCTTGTGGTGATTTCTAATCTTTTTCATATCTAATTTTATTAATTTGGTTTTCTCTTTTTCTTTTGATTAACTTGGCTAAGGGCTTATCAATCTTTTTTACCTTTTTAAATAACTAACTCTGTTTCATTGGTCCTTTTTTTATTCTCAAATTCACTGATTTCATCTCTGATCTTAATTATTTCTTTACTTCTACTCTTTTGGAATTGGTTTGTTCTTTTACAGGAGCCTTACAATGCATCATTGAGTTGTTTATTCAGGATCTTTCTTTCTTATGTAGGTACTCATAGCTATAAATTTTCCTCTTAGAACTACCTTCATAGTGTTCCTGAGGTTCTTGTATGTTGAACTGCTAGTATTATTTGAGTCTAAGATTTTCAAAATTTCTCCTTTGATTTCTTCTATCATCCATGCATGACTCAAAAGTATATCATTCAATCTCCATGTGTTTACGCAGTGTCTGTGTAAAGTGTATTCAATTGTTGTTGAAACAAATACTCTATAGATGTCTATTAAGCCCATTTTATAATATTTTTCAGGTCCAAAGAGTCTTTATCAAGTTATGTCTGGATGACCTATCTAATGGTGAAAGAGGTGTGTTGAAATCACCAAGAATTATTGTACTGGCATCTATCCAAGGTTTCAATTTGAGTAATATCTCTGTTATATAATTAGTTGCACCCATAACTGGGGCATAAATATTATTATTCTTATAACTTCTTATTGGAGTATCCCTTTACCAATATGAAGTGACATTTTTGGCTCTTCTGATTAATTTTATTTTGAAGTCTGCTTTGTCAGGTATGACAGTAGCTACTCCTGCTTGTTTTGGGGCTTCATTCACATAGTATATCAATTTCCCTCAATTCACTTTCAGCCTGTGGCTGTCTTTGACTGTAAGGTGTGTCTCTTGAAAGCAACACACATTGTGTTGTTTTCTAATCCATTCCACCAGCCTATATCTTTTAATTGAAGAGTTGAGACCATTTATACTCAATGTTATTATAGAGAAGTGTTTTTATTAATTACTGCCATTTTGATTTATGAATAATGTTTAACTTGTCCTGATTCTCATTTGCTTAGCTATTCTTCAAATGAGATTTGTTTATTTGACAGCCCTGGAGTTTGCTTTTTTTTTTTCTTCTGTGTAGAGTATTTCTTTAAGTAAGTTCTGTAGTACTGGTTTAGTTATCATGAATTCTTTTAATTTCTGCTTATCTTTGAAGGTTTTTATCGTCTCTTCAATTTTGGAGGATATCTTTACTGGTGTTGGTTGTTGCTATTTTCCTTCATGACTTGGAACACATCATTTCAAGTCCTCCTGGCTTTCAAATTTTGTGCTGTAAAATCTTAAGTGATTATGATTGATTTGCCTCTAAATGTCACCTGAGGTTTTTTCTCTTGAGGCTTTTAAAATTCTATCCTTGTTCTGTATGTTAGTCATTTTAATTATACTGTGTCATGAGAGTTTCTTTTTTGACCTTATCTATTTGGAGCTCTGACCATCATCTGTATCTGGATATCCATCTCGTTCTGAAGGTTTGAAAATTATTATTATTTCCCTGATGAGATTATTCATTCCATTATCCTGAATCTCACAACCTTCCTAAATTCCAATAATTCTCAAATTTGGTCTCCTAATGTTATCTCTCAGTTCTTATATTCTGATCATGGTTACTTGCTTTCTTTAATGCTATCTTATTCTTCAAGGTAGGCCACTTTGTCTCCCGTTTCTGAGATTATGTGTTCAGCCTGGTCAACCTTATTAGAGAGACTTTCAACTGAACATTTTATTTGATTTACTGTGTCGTTCATTTCCAAGATTTATGTTTGGCTCCTTTTCAATATTTCTATACCCTTACTGAATTTCTCATTCATATCCTGTAAAGACTTCCTTAATTCATTCAGTTTTTTTCTCTGTGTTCTCTTAGAATACATTAACCATTTTTATAATGATTCTTTTGAATTTTTTTGTCTGATGTATCATTCATTTTAATATCTTTAGGTTCAGTTGAGGGTGAATTATGAATTTTGGGGGATGCCATGTTATCTTGTTTTTAATATTTCTTGTATTCCTGTGTTGTGTTTTATGCATCTGTTGGGAGAGATTTCTCTTCCACTCTTCTGCATAAGCCTTTTTAGGGCACAGTCTTCACATACCAAAGTGCCCTAAAGTGATCTGGATTGATATCCCTGTCATAGGTGTGGTATTCATAGCCTTTTTTGTTAATTCTGTTTTTGCAATAGCAGTGGATGTAGATGAGTAGAACCTGAGGGCACCTCATTGTTAGTTTGGATTTTTGTCTCTTCTATTCTTTGTATTAAAGTATAGCTGAAGATTGAGTGTTATGACATTTGTATGTGAAGCAAGGTACGCTATCTTTTGGCTGATTTTAGTGTAGCATCAGGGTCTCCACTCTGTGAACTTATCATGTCCTTGTAGGTTTTCAGCATCTCACAGAATAGGAAGAAATAATAGTAACAACTGATGCCAACAATATACAACATTAAAATACATATCTGGTTCCCACTATGACATCTACAATGTTAGTTACCACAAAGAGAAAGGGTGGGAACAGCAATTGCCAACAGAAAAAACAATAAACAACCCTAAACTAGATCTGGCATTAAAGCAAACAATAGATGTCAACTATATTATTCACAGCAGTAATAATTGCAAGAGAATTCATGATCAGGGCATGAATTAAATAAACCAATTAGTTGTAAACGATGATAAAATAAAGTTAATTAAAAGAAAATAAGATGTGATATGAAGGAATAAAAGAGTTTACAATTTCAAAAAGTGAACAGAGAGAATGCAGAAGATATGTAGAAGATGGTTATGAGGAAGCAGGAGAAAAATTAAGGGAAATGAACTAAAGGTAGAAATAGAATTTGGCTGTTAGCAGGAGTAAAGAGAGAAAGAGAAATAAAAGAAACACACAAATGAAAACAAAACAACACTAAAATATGTAAACCTAAAACCCAACCCTCAAAAGACAAGGCAAGGAAAAATAACTATATTAAAAATGATAAAAATAGGGCTGGAGCAGTGGCTCAGCAGTTATGGCACTTGCCTGGCATGTATGAGTATGTGAGTTCAAACCCCAGCACCACGTACATAATGATGTCTAAAAGCAATAAAGAGAAACTGAATAAAAAAATGATTCTCTCTCTCTCTCTCTCTCTTTAAAATAAAAGTGAAAAAATGAGAAGAAAAAGAAAAAGGTATGTATATATGTCCACGAACCAGTCAGTAAAGAAAGAAAACACATACACACACAGGGTTCTAAATGAAAAATGAAGGTATGATCACCACTGAAGTAGTCAAAATAGTCAACAAGAATGGATAGTCACTGTCTTATGCCCAAATGTCTTTCTTTCCATTTCTTCTTGGGCTATGTATTGAGATGTGTGTGTGTGCGTGTGCGCGCACGTGCATTCATGCGTGCATGTGTGCAAGGGCTGAGGATTGTTAACCTCTTCTTCTTTTTGTGTTGCTCACCAAGCTGCCACTGAAGTGGTCTAAGACTGAAAGTAGTTGAAATAAGTCTCAACTTCCCTCCTTACCAGCATTAGGTAGAGTGGAGTGGGAAGTTCCGTCAGTTGGAGTTTTGCGTGCACAGACCAGATTGATGCACTCCCAAGGTGGGGCTGCTGCAGAGTTCTATGAGGGGGGTTCCAGCAGGTGGGGTTTAGATCTAATCAGGCCTCGGGGGCTTTGTTGATGGTGTCTGCTTTCAACAGATTAGGTCAATGCACACCTAGAATCCGGCAGTTGCTGGTCTTTGTCAGAAGTCCGGAGTTCAGGAGGCTCCCAAGCATTCTACTCATGGAGCAGGGGAGCCAATCCTCCACACACAGCCTTCCCAGGCTTGGATTCCTGGTCTGCTTCATCTGGTCACATGAGCCAACAGACTCAAAGAGAAGCGAGTTGGGCTCCCCTTTGCTTTTCCAAATTAAATCTGCCTGAGTACAGTCTTCTCTGTGCCCATTCACTAGTGTACCGTAGGCCACACACTGGGCTCTTGCCAGGACAGTGTGGCAGTTTTTGCTATGCTCTCTCAGCTCCACAGCAGCAACTGCAGCATGGCCACCTCAAGATGAAAAGCACAGAGCACTTTACATGCACCAATGCACAGTAAAACCTCTGGACCAGGTAAGTCCAGGCTGCTTTTCTGATCTACAGGTTTTTCTGTATCAAATATGTCTGTTGTGTTGCTCTGTGTTCTCCCCCTTTCTCTGTGGTGAACCAGTAGCATTATGGACCCCACATCCAGCTTGGCTCAAATATACTCTTTCTTCTTTGTTTAATGTACCCAAATTTCTAAATCTCTAAGACACTTTGTCTAAAATTGAATTTTAGTGGAATCCTTCTTTTACCCACCTCACCGACAAGCTGTACTCCCATTGCTTGAATCCCAAGCCACGAAGCAGGTAGGAATGCAGCCTTCCTCTAGCCCACCATCTGGAATCTCTGTCTCTATCTCTTTGACAATGAAACAGTAGCACAGGGGTTCCAGGGTATTGCTTGACTTTGACCCCGAAGAGGTAGGAAGCTACCATGTGCCTCAGCCTACCTCATGTCTGGTGCCCATTTAAGATGCTTTAAGATGGATTTCCTTTCGCCCTACCTTCCTTTCGTTGTGGATGTGCCTTTGGGGTATATGTTTTGTACCTGATGAGCAAAGCGCTCTCTCCGCTTTCTGGAGCCATGTTTTGAGCCGCTGTCCTCCATCACACTCTTCTGCCATATGTTCTGCCTCACCTCAAGCCCCAAGGAATGGAGTTGGCCTTCTATGGACTGAGACCACTGAAACTGTGAGCCCCCAAATAAACTTTTTGTCCTCCAATTGTTCTTGTCAGTTCTTTTACTCACAACAGTGAAAAGGCCGACAAAAAAAATCCCTTAAAATAAAAGAGGCTCAGGGCTCTAATCCATGAGTGACACTATTTTTTGCTCACACTCTTCTTAACTCACACACACATTCTAAACTTAACATTTAAATAATCTACCTCTCACCTTACATAAAGTTCCAAAAACAATATTATAAGAATTCATAACACTCAATTTAGTTGTCACTGTGAATATTACTGTCTAATAGTTTAGGGGTAGTAAACAGATCACTGAAAATTTTCATTCACCTTCAGGTAAGAAGAGGAAAGACATTTGAGGACAAGAAGAGACAGGCACCATTTTCAAACCAAAGGACCCTGAGTAAGATTCTCTCTTGAACATTTCTTTAAGATAGAGAACATTTGCTGTGCATTTGGTCCCAATTAGTCCATATCTGAGTGAGGACTCCTGAACATCAGAGTGATTGGATGTGCAGTGAAAAGTTCACACAGCTGGCTCTAGATGCATCTCCACCTGAAGGGGTTCTCCTCTGCATTACCAGAGGGCAATGGAGAGAATAAACCCATGTGGTCACCTCTTTGACCCCCTTCCCTCTGCACTGCCACCTTGTTAGAGGAGGACCTGAGTGTGGTTTAATGCCTCCTTCAGGTCCACCAACAGAGAGAGTCCAGCTGTAATTCTTTCTTTCAAGATTGACTGCATGGAGTGGCCATACATATGCAAACTACTCTTGTACAGTGAAACCCAGGCAGTGTCATGTCACGGGGTGTGGAGCCCGGAAGGGACAAGGAGCTGGGAGAACATTTTTTTTTAAGCTTGGCCTCTATCTAGGGTACTAAATGTGTAAAAATATTCCTACTCATCACTGCAGTTCACTTCAGACAAACGTGATGCAGAATAATTAGAGAGAGATCCAGGAGCTCAAGCTCCAAAAAAATGGAAAAAGTATTTCCAAAACTGAACAGTCAGTAACCATTTGGCAGGTCATATTGGAGGGAGAAAACCTCTCTGGAAACACAATTGTTGAAGGCTATTAAAAATAAAACTGGACCATTCACAGATTGCAGGTTAATAATTCCTTGCATTTAATATTAGGCACCCTGAGTCAAGGACACAACTATTCCAGCAAAGTGTTTTGGGGAGACCAATTTTGGATATTGAACCTACAGGCCTACACCACATGCTTCCATGTGATCTTTTGCAACAGACCCAAATTTGAAGGTCATTGGGCATTTTCCAGCCTCATTAATTAGCTGGCACTTTGTTTACCATGTGTCTATTGTCCTCCTGGGCACAGACCTCTTGGCTGCAAACTCTAAGCAGGAAGATGGGTGAGTATAAAATCCAGTCCCCAATACCCTAAATAATATATAAATTAATTATGATATAAGAAACCATAATCCAATAGTCACAAAATGGTAGGCAAATTATCAGACAAAATTTAAGGGGAAGATTAAAACAGCTTGTCTTTTTAATACAAATTCTTTAAGTTATCTGAGCATTTAAAGAGGAAAAAACAAAGTTAAAGAATATCTCTGAATTAGTTTGATAACCTATCCTTCACCTGAGCACATTTTTTTGTTTTGTTATTCCCCCATGTTTTTGCCTGATCTAATTTCAAATAAAAAGCAATTGTAAAGAGTCTGTTCTAATATTGAGTTTACGCAAATTTCTTAAATAGTCAATCTTACTAATATGAAGTCTAACACGGAAGTGCACACTCAGAAGCGCTGCTCATTTGTAGGAAGTAAAATCTATCCATAGCTTGGTCTTGAAAAAAAGATGGCTTGAGTTGCAAGGGCCTGAGAGTGGCTGTGAAGGTATCTGGCTCTTCCCTTAAGAGCTGAATAGACAACTCTGTACTGTCTCACTGCCTTTCCTGTCATGCCAGTGTTGGAGTGGCATGTCAAATTAAGGCAGCCTAAGAAGATGTGAGCCATTGAAAGTTTTGAAGCCAAACTGGCTTTTAAGTCAGTTAGTTTATATAAGAATATTTATCACATTTACAGGTATCATTAACTTTCTCCAGGATAGTTAGAAGAAATTTTACTGTATTTATGTTTTGGTGCATTTAGTGACACTTAGGGTCTAGTTGGGTTCTAGGTCACGCTGGATTGCACTATTTCTGGTTTTGTGCCAAAACAATTACCAGTGACATCAAGCAATGCTCTCTTCTTTAATAGCTTGACAACCATATGCCTTCCTACTATGACCAGCTTACATAACTTCATGGAATCATATCAAGAACAACTTAAAATTGTGTTGCTGTCCTGCAGGGACACACACATATCTGTTGAGTAGATAAAAGTGAGGGTTTAATAAGAAGTAACTCCTACCACAAAAATTCAGAAAATTATGACGTGTGATCCACATTTACTGAGTCAATCGGTATTTTGAGTATCTAGGATAACCTGGGTGCTGTATTGGCACTTGAGGAAGCCAGGAATGTGCCTCATACAGCCCAGTCCAGCCAATTAATTGCCTACAGGGCAACTTCAATCCATCAGTTACCTGAAAAAAATGACTCTTGGAATTCATCATTCTTATTTAGTTCTTGATTGCCACGTTACACACGCATAAATCACATATGTAGATGTCAGAGGAAAGATTGGGTAGAAAGCCCAGGTTTAGCATTTATTTCTGGAATCTAAATCAGAATCACACTTAAATGTACACATCACACTAATTTTTGTAACTTTCACTTCCTAATTGAATAATTAGGAAGTGAAATAATTAGGAAGTGAATATACTAGTAAAATTGAGCTGCGACCTATTCCGGCCTTGAGCCCAAAATAAAGAAAATGAGAGAGAATGAGGAACTGTTCTACATTTGAACTCCCTGAAACTTCATCAGCTTCTCTCTATGTAAGCTGCCCTTGGGACCCACTAAGGTGGTTCAAGCATCAAGGTGGGGGACATCTGGTGTGAGTGGGAATGGGTGGGACCAAAGTTTGTTGCTGGGAGAGTGTGGATGTTTAGGCCTGCAGCTTTTCTTAATGAGGTTTTACCAAAATAGTTCAATTTTAGAAATTCCTGACATCTAGCCTGTGAAGTTCCCCAGAATCTAGACAAGTGTCACTGCAATTTCTTAAGTTTCATAGACATACAGTGTGTAAATATATACACAAAATTTCCCAAATGTAATCATGCTCTGCTTTCTGTGTTTTCAAATCTGTTCAAAATTTAGAATAAAAAATGTTAGTTGGAGTTCATTCAAAATATGTATTTGTGATTTTTATCAAGCCATAAGACTACATGAGCACAAAAGAAAGACCTTGAAATGAGCAATTTTTTTACAGAAAAAACTAAGTCAGGGAATGGTAGATTTAAATATCTTCTTCCTTCTTCATTTTCAATTCAAAATGATTAATTTTTATTATGTTTATAATAGTTACAGCATTCTAGTGTTCAATTGTTGGAAACATTTGCTCAGGATTATGATGCATATAATACATTTATTAACTGGCTAGTGTTTCCTCTAGATCTTGGTCTACCTCTCAACAATTTTACACTAGCATTCTCTCCTGCTTTCACTGTGCTCTAATGGAGAACTTAGGGAATCTGGGGCAAGATGCTCCAGCTTCCCTTGGCACTGCCAGGCCCTCTCTGACCCTAAGCTAAAGTCAGACTTGGCATGGTTATCACTAGAATCCAGAAGTGGTCTTTAAAACAGTGCTTGTTTTCTTTTCATTGTAGTGAATGTAACCGGTCTATTCTAAGTACCATAGGAGCTGATTCTTGCCATCATTTGTTTTAAAAATATATATGATTTTCTTTAATATTTTTTTCCTTGAACCTATAATTTTAATTTCACTTTCCCTTCAGAATGTGGTCATAATGTAATATTTCCTGCAAATTTATTATTGATTATCATATGTGCATCGATTTAAAAAATATTTATTTTATTGAAATACTTGCCAATATTTGAACATATAATCAGCCCTTTGTATCATAGGTTCAAACAGCTTCACATCAAAAATATTTTAAAAATTGTGTCTGTATTGAACATGCACAGACCTTCCTCCTTGTCACTGTTCCTGAACAACAGAGCATAACGCTTATTTACACAGCGTTTACATCATATTAGGTAATACAGACAATCTAGAAAGATTTATAGCACATGGAAAGATGTATGTAGGTTCCATGTAAATCCTACACCACTTTATGTAAGAGACATGAACATCTGTAGATTTTGGTATTCTTGGGGATCTAATCAATCCCCTGGATTGTCAGAATATACAATTCACACGAGGTATTTTCACATTAATAGACTTAATGGTCTTCAAGAACTATGAGACATGGAATAAGACAATTATGCCACAGCTTATTGTTATAATTTGTATAGTTGTTCAATAATAGCCTTCAGTTTAATAAGTTTTATATGCTTTTAGGATAGCAGCAGCCCTTCCATATTCCATAGTGTCTTGGAGAATACTTCTTACCAGAACTAATAGATCTTTACAACTTACAATGGTGACCACATTTAAAGTATGCCTAATAACACATGTGTAGATAACACACAAGATCTCTTTGTGGCAATTTCTGAATAAAGAAACTATATATATAGGAATTAAATTCTAAGCATTAAGAAATTCCTAAGAGAACTGCAGTCCTGTGCTGGATGATCTTTAGACAAATTTTCCTGATAAACCTATCAAAAGTGAGTACCCACTCCACCATCACTCTTTAGTTTTCTCATAGCAATTAACAGTTTTTAAATTATGCGTTTCCTTGATTAAGTAACAAACTGTCATTTCCCTCTTCCCAAAGTTAACATTTCATTTGTCTTCAGGTCTCAACTCTGGTTCACAGTTACATCCAAGCATCAGACACAGTGCCTGGCATATAAAGGCCCATTAATTTTTTTCATCTGTTTTTGTTTTTCTTCGACTTAGCTGCATTTGTAGTTCTGGAGATTGAACCTGGGTGCTTGCACATACCAGACAAGTGCTCTACCACTGAGCCACCTCTTCAGCAGCCCCCTATCAATTTTTGATGCATAAAAGAAAATAGAAAAGAGGGAAGGGAGGAAAAAAGAGACCAGGAGAGAGTCCTCAAAACAGCCACCTTTTGCAAGTCTGGCTGAAACAAAGATGATAAATGTGTCACAACTTCAGTCTTCATTAAATCCAGAAATTTCTACCACTCTTAAAGCAAGGCAGGGTGGTAGCTTCATCTCCAAAAATATGTGGCCAAACCGGAATAGATTCAGAAAATTATGTGAGTGAAGAGGGAAATTACATTGATGCATAAACAAGGAGCTATAAGAAAAATTTACTGGGCTATCTTTCCAAATGAAAAGTTTATAAAATTAACATAGAATATTCCAATATCCCAGGCATAGAAAACAGTACCAGCAGAGTAGTGCTAGGCACACTCTGCTAAATGATTATTAGGCAGTGTGCTAACAACTTTGCATGCATCCCTGTATTAAAAAATAAAGAAATGGGGCCTGCAGCAGCAGCTCAGTGGTATCATGCTTGCCTGGCATGCACAGGGACCCTGGTTCAAACCATAGCACTGCACACACAACTAAGTGTCTGAGCAATGAAAACTAGATGAAAAACTAAATAAAAGTTGATTTTCTCTTTTTCTCTCACTCTTCCTCTCTCTCTTAAAAAATAAAAATATAAAGAAATTAAAATGTACTTAAGTCATGCAGGGACACATAATGGTGAATAGTGACAGTCACTTGGATGACAGAGTAATAAAATGTGGAAGAGGCACACAGGAGATCCTCCATTCCACCTTCAGAGGCCTTTAGAGAGAGGGCACACATCTTTCCTAGAGGCACATGATCTTTCACTGTGTCTTCCAGCTCAATTACTCCTTGATGTGTCTTCTTTTTATAAAACATTATAGACTACATTCCCTAACAGGAATACAGTAAAAATTTGGGAACATTAAATAACCACACTGTTCCATCCATACACTCTCAAGAGAATACATGTTATATTTCATGGTATGTGTGTGGGCGGGGGGACGAAAAACAGGCCCTCAAACATGCCAGGCAAATGCTCTACTGCTAAACCACATTCCCTGCCCTTAGGTAAATTTTTAATTACTTGCAAATTACAATATTTAATTAGTTTCAGAGTGATAATAAAATGTTATGGAAGAATATTCTTTGCTGAAAATGTAATTTTATTTTGCATATGGTATTATTGATAATTAATATATCAAGAAGGCTTCATATTTTCTAGCTTTCCAGCTTTTGAAATTATATTAAAAATAAATCTGTAACATCTTACAAATTCCTCAGACAACATTAAGGTATTAATTTGATCACAGTAAACAAAAGGGCTCCCATTACCTGCCACAACTTCTTGAAACTCTAGAGTTTATCTCAGCAGGGGCAAAGCACACATTCCTTTGTCCCTTGCCTATCTCTGCTCTGAAGACAAAAGTCATTCTCTTTTCTGGCATTAGGCCAAATGGGAAAGTAAACATCACAAAACTTAAATCTCATAAAATGAGGATTAGAAAACTTGAAACTAATGATATGCCAAGGTCTCCACATCCTTTTTGCTCTGCTTTATTATTCCCAAATAATAGATTTCAGTCGTTTGCCGACAAGATATTCTACTGCTAAGACTTCAAGGTTTCTTCCGGTGTTAGCACAGTTGGAAAGGTGTGTGTCCTTTGTTAACGGATCCAGAGAGTTAATCTGTGATTGTCTGACAATCCAAAACAATCGCTCTCTGTAGGTAAGGCAGGGCTCTCCTGCAGACGCTGGGTGCCTGCAAAGGTATGCTCTGCCCACAGGTCCGAGAGCTTAGGGTAAAGCTGGAAGAGCTGCTGCAGCACAGCAGGGGTCCTCTAGGAGGCCAGACACCTGGCCTCCCCAAGCACCGTGTACCAAGCACTATGCCCAGTACATGTCTCCTACGACCTGAAGATACAGCATTATTTCCTCCGAGGTTAAAGAAGGTAAATGCCTTGCTGTGGACACTGTATATAAGTGGGAAAGCAGGATTTAAAGCCAGGGCAGTACAACCTGGAAGTCACTTGCCTTTCTGAGTAGAGTATTGCCTCTCATCCTGCAGAGGAAAGCAGGTTCATCCCCAGCCTGCTTCCATGTGGAATGACATCCAATTCAAAGGACTGCAAAGGTTATCTCTGCCACCTCTGCAAAGATACCTCAAAACCCTTTGAAACACACCCTCAGCTGCGCAATTAGATATGCAGCTTAAAACAGATGGCCTAGGAGAAAGAAAAGTCACCTTGAAGGGTAAATGGCCCTTAGAACACAAGGTTAAGATTTCCCCGTTTTAGTGATGAGCAAGATGAGTCTCTGAAAGGTTCTGAAAATGATCCAAAAGCACAGAGCAAAGTCATGAGCTGTAGAGAAAAGAATTAAGCCGAGCCTGGCTCTTTCGTCCACGACGCTTTCTCTTGGACTGGGCTCCTTGGAGAACTTTACTGCTGAAGGAATTGGGTGTGCCCTGATGGGTAGACGTGCCCAGCATGCTGAGGGTTACCACCCGGCCCTAGGCATTCCTTTCACCAGGGTGTGTGTGAAACACCCACTATCTTCAACTCTGGTTTCAGTTTAGGCCCATTGTTACAGTAGGACAGCACTTCTCTTCAGGATAGTCCTCTTTCTGCTTGGAAAGTGTCTCAGTAAATTTTGATTAAGTAAACTTTGCATTCTAAATGGTCGGAATGGGAGAAGACGAGAGTCAAATTGCTCTGGAAAGGAGCGAGCCCTGAAGGAGAAGCCTTCACTGCCCCTCAGGAAGCCAGGTCCCAGGGGAAGATGGCTGCCATTTTTGTCACAGAGATGTGAGAGAACCCCTGGTGACTCTGTTAGTCAGTTTTGGTTGCTGTGACCAAAATACCAGATAGTAACAACTTGGAGGAGGAAAGGTTTATTTTGGCTCATGGTTTCAAAGGGTGCAGCCATGGCCAGCCAGCTCTATTTCTCTGGACCTGAGGTGAGAGAGAAATGTGTGATGAGAGAGGAAGAAAAGGAGGAAAGAAGGACCAGCAATAGCAACTGGGGACATGATAAACCTTTCCAAGGCACATCCTCGATAACCCATCTCCAACAACAAGTTCCCACCTCCCAGAAGTCCATCCCTCTATCAGTGAATTAATCTGAAGGTGATTTCAGAGCCCTCCCAAAGCCCCACCTCTGGACATTGCTGCATTGGGGACCAAACTTCAAATACATAGGGCTTTGGGGGACATTCCAGATCCAAACCATAACAGTGACTGACTACTCTGCCATCTATGCCATCTCTGCCACAATCACCCCTGTGCTATCCCTAAGCCTTTGGTTTGAAAAAAAAAATATGCTACCATTGATTTCTGTTACTAGAGATTTGAGGGGAGAACTGGCAACATGGATGGAGAGATACCCTTGTCAGGCGTTTGAGATAAAAAACACACAAAAAAAGAAAACTTCAAATAAGAAATGCTGGGCTGGGTCCTGAGGTTCTGATTGATAGAAGGTAACATGAGGACTGGGGGCTTGGACCATTTTAGTTGGGTGTCAAGATAGGTGGTCTGGAAGACTGCATAGCACTCAGGTGTCAGGTCACTGGCAAGATAACAGCTCCACCTACAAAGTTCCCCATGCAGCAGAAGGGAACAAGGAGTGGGGACAATGCCTATCATGTGCCCAGTACTAAGAAGCACAGCAGAAACACCTCCTAAAAGTCCACTCCAGAGAAAATGCTTCTTCCTGATGCAGGGATCTGCTTCCTTTAAGCAGACATGAACAAGGGACCTGTTAAGTTTCCTGCTTGCTCTGTCCTGTCATGAATATCCCTGCTATCTTTTGGTTCAGTTGCACAGTGCCCTTCTTAGCAATATCTTTAAGGAGAATTCTCCTTCTCCATCCCTGTCCCCTTTCCTAACTGTGTCTTTTAAGTTCCTACACAGTAGTTTTCAAAGTAAGAAAGATGAAACTACTGGGATGAGAAATCAGCATTCCAGTTTAGGACTTCTTTTCTGTGTATTTGAGAAGCCTTGCTTAGGGGAATAAAAGACAAAATAGAAGAATGAAATGTCTCAAAGGGCAAATTCTGAGGTCGAGAGAACTATCAGAAGTCACGGCGCAAGTGCCAGGCCCACAGGTTGGGGAGGGGGTGGGTACCTTGCACCTAAGTGCGGTCAGCCTGCTGTGCTGCTTACTGGAAAATGTTGTGACACTGGAGCAGTGTGCAGGTGGTAGAAATCCCTTGAGGTTCGAGATGCTTTTAGACTTTCAGAGAAGGGGCAGGTGACACAGGGCTTAGGGGGGTGTGGTGGCAAAAACTAGGACAGTACTTGATTTGCTGCATCCAATAAATATGCTGCTTTGTTACGATTATTTCAAATGAGCAGTTTCTCTCACTAAAAGCATTACCTCTTTTTTCTCCCACAAGTATTTTTCATCTTTCACCCATCTGTTTGTTAATCCATTTGATTAATTAGAATGCTTGAGTAGAAATGAGTTTGGGTTAATTTAATTTCTTGGTTTTCAGAATGACAACTAGGAAACCAATTCTGCTTCAATCTTTCATTGCTGAAAATATTCTCAACATCTATTAGGTCACTTTTCTGCCTTAGCAAATAACATATAATTTAATTGTTTTCATGAGTCAGGAAACATTGGCTCATTATTTTAAATGAATCATAATTTCATAGGTCCGTAATATGAAAACCTGGGTAGCTATTTACTGACCCCCAAACAAACCTTGAAAGCTGGTTTTTGAAAACAAATCCTTGCTATTTTGTTTGTTTTATACTGATTTCAAGCTCCAAAAGTAGAGCAAAAAGAAAAAAAATTTAGTTAATTAAAGGTTCTATTTAGCTATGTTCCAGTTAATTTGAGCCTTTCTAAGTACTAATTGCATGAAGCAAGTTAAATTTATTTGGGAGAAGAAAGCCCTTTGTGAAATAAATTTAAGAAGTTCTAAGTCTTCAAGAAGTGTAAAGTAAACTTTTAAATAATTTAAATTATATGTAACGTGCTTAAACATTTTCAGGGTCATATAACAGGGTTTAGTGGCATTACAAATCCAGATAGCAACAGTCTAAGTTGTTTTAAAATTTTCTTTAGAAAATTCAAAATGAATCAGTGTAGTTGAAACTTGATATATACGTTTTCTAAAGAATTCTGTTTTGATGTGAAAACACCCAGATCAATTTATGAGAAGTTCTGATGCAAATTATACTAAGGTGCTGTGTCCCTATAAGTAAATCCTAACATAGGAGGTAGGAGAATAAAAGTAGCATATGCAGCAGAGAGATGTCATTTTCTCAATACACCTATCTATCTTCACAAACTTCTCTTTCTGAGGGACATATGGCAGATTGCACATATACCCCACAATTTTGTATCTCAGTATTCAGACTGCAGTAGCTCTGTGTGTCAACTGTTGAGCTCCGGAGTCCCCAGCAAGAATCTGGCTGTCTCCTAGGCTTCTTGAGGCTGCACAGTGCTCTAGGCGGGGTGCCTTCCACACATGCACAGGTGTCCAGTCGACACTGGGCGACTAGGGAGACGTCCCCATAAGGGTCCGTGATGTACAACAGGCACATGCCACTCTCTTAACAGTCACTGTACGTCTAAGTCATTTCCACCAAATTACTGTTTTGGTAAAAATAATTCTTTAGACATGGTATAAAAACCATAGTTTGTACTTTACAGATCAGTTGTGGAATACAATAAAATAATACTTGGAACAACAACGGTCTGGTGCATGCAGTCAGATTGCAATGAACACACAGGAGGAGGAATGGGGTGGTTAGGGGCATAGAGGTCCCCTTCCTTCTGTGAGGAAGTCTTCACTGAAAATGATTTTCCAGACAACTCAAGTACTCCTAAAAGTCAACATGTGGGACTGAAGTTTATTTTAGTGAAAATTTAAAATTTGAAAATATACAGAACCTTGAGAGGTGATCTAGACTTTAAAGCAAAGATAAAAACACAAGTAGGCATTTCAAGATGTTTTCTTGAGTCTTTTTTTCTTAAACAGTCTATCATAGACAAATAGGCAGATAGGCAGGTAGAAGGAACATCTCTGTCCGTCTGGTTTTATGTCTATTGGCCTGTCTTTAAATTCCTAGGATCAACAGAATGCTAACTTCCATAGCTTAGCACCAAGAATACAGCCCAACACACAGCAGGACATCAGTGAACAGCCACAGAATGATAAACATGTACAGTGCAGGGTAGATAATTTTTAAGCTCTATTCTGTTGCTGTAATAAAATTACTTCCCTTTAGAATATTTTTCATGTCAAATTGTGATTTCATGAAATAAATCAAGTAACAAAATATGAATGATTGGAAGTCAGAAGTGTTTAAATATATTTTTTTTTTGTTCAAGTAGCATGTGAAAATGACTTCACAAATAACAGGATCACAATACCCAATTCAGAGAGAAGAAGAGAGCTAAATAAGACCATTATTTGAAGGTGAGATTCAGAAATAAGAAATTTGCCACTGAGACTGAGTAAGCAGAGGATTTTACCTTCCCCAAAGAGACTCTGGAGGAGGGAAGCACCCCAGCTATACAGAGAACAGAGACTCATGGGAGGACAAAGGGGAGGAAGTTAGGAAGGAGACAAAAGCTGGTGACAGGGTAATGAAGGCTGTGCTGAGAGAAAAACGTAAAAAGGAAATGAAAGAGGAAAACGAGTCTTTGAACTGAAAAGTGCTCAATAACATTGAGTAGGTGGGTGTAAAAGCATGAACCTACATTCAGGTCTTGGTTTATCCACTGTTTATCTATATGGTCTGGGACAAATTAAGTAATCTCTCTGAGCCTGTTTCCTTAATTATTCGATAATAATACAACCACGCTGCATTTTTAAGGATTTCATAAAATAACACATATTAAAATAGCCTGGTATGGCCCAGCATAGAAATTGGTAAGTGTTAAGTTTTGCTCATTGTATAAATGTGGTTCTGCATTTCAGCTTGGGTTTATCTATTTCTCAACAGGTTGCTGGCCTGCTACTCAACCACTTCTGTGTATGGCCAGCCTGTCTTATAAAGAAGACAAGTTTTCTTGTAGGTTTTTTTTTTTTTTTTGAGTGAAAAATAGATGCATTTGCACACATATTCTCAAGCACCTTTACCAAAGATGATGTTTTGTTTGGAATATATCTGTGACAATCTGAGGCTTGCACACTTTTCAAAGTTAAACACTGTTGATTGTTGAACAGCTCCTTGGGCAAAAGTTGTCTAGCTCAACTCTGATTCTGCAGATGGGGGAACTGGACAGTAGGCCCAGATGAGTAATGTTCATTCTTGCAGTTATTCGATTATTTGCTCAACAAACATTAGCTGAGCCCATGCTAGGCATTCGACATCATTCCAGGGAAGAGTGCCACATATGGCTGAAGCCCAGGTGCCTCCAGAGCCTGTGGCCCTTGGTCTTGCCCATGCTTATGGAGCGCTTACGAATGTTCTGGGTTAGAGCCAACACAGACCCCTTCTATTGTACTCAGTATTTTCCTGATGTGCTTTTTACTCAGAACATGAGCTCAAGATAAATAAGACAAACACAGGACCCTGAATTTTCTGTTAATCACTGACCAGCTCAGAGTAGCAAAAGTAAATGGTTTCAAATTAACTTTCAACTGAAATCTAAGCCAGGCCAAAGGGCGCTGAGGCCTCAGTAGAGTCTCCCTTCGATTTGGGACAGGCTCCAATGCACATATAGCCTAGCCATGGAACATGGTCTGCACAAGGGGTCAGAGAGACATTCGTGGGGTCTGGGACACGATGGCACCCTGAAAGCGGCTCTCGTCATTCCAGCATCTGTCGTCTCTGTCTTGTTCTAGGTGTTACAGTTCCACTTTATGGATGAGGGTGTGGCAGCAGGCATGAAGACAGAGAACCAAGCCACTGTCACATGGAGTGACTTCTTGCACCAGTCCAGGATCTTTGCTCTTTGAGTCTGGCATGTGCAAATATTCCTAGTTTATGAAGATGGGCCTTGGCCCTCATTCTGTGGCACATCACCCAGACTTTCTTCAGCTGCAGCGCAGATACAGCGAGGATGTGCATGATCTCCTGTGCGGAGAGTCGACTGTCCGGTGCCTTTCCAGGGACCTCCCTTCTCCTTCTCCTGTTGTACGGACTATGCAGGGAATAAACCACAGGGGTCCCAGAGGCTCCTGCAGCCTGCAGTCCTCCCACTTTAGTAGCAACATGACCAAAGCTTGGCCCGTGTCTACTCTCTCCCTTTTCCTATAACATGTGCTCACCTTGGGAAGCTGCCTCAATCCTGCCTTCCAAATCCTGAGACCTGCAGAGTTCTTGAGGCTCCTGGTCAGTGCACATGTGCCCCAGTCTCCTTCCAGCCAAGGTGTGTTGTACTCTAGCTAGTGGGCTGTCCTCATATCAAAGATCCTCACTGAGCCAGAAGCCAGTCCTGTGACAGACTCCCTCTCAGCACTGCAGCTCCAGGGGTTGCTTAGGAACTCGGACACAAATGGAGTGCTGAAGCGTTTTACAACAGAACTCTAAAGTGATCTCACCAACAATCGCCATTAGCATACTTTGCAAAGTTTCAACATAAACAGATTTATCCAACACTTAATGACCCAGGACTTTCTGCCAGTGTTTGTGCTTATCTATGATGTGATGAAAGCTGTTGTTCATAATGAGGGGCAGAGGTGAGGAAGGGGGATGTAGTTTGGCTAGAGCTCTCTTCCTTCAAGGTGCTCCTTAGGCTAATCACTTCACTCAAAATCTCAGTTGCTTCCTTTCTGATAGGTGGCCAAGAACATCTGCCTGACTTGTCTTGCTTTTTTTTTTTTTTAATTTTGGAAATCAAAGGCAATAGCAAATTTTGGAGAGAATATACAAGGTACTCTATATATATATATGTATATATATACATATATATATATACACACACACATTTTTACTTCAATTAATTATATTTTATTGCACTGATTGTCTCTTTAGAATATTGGCATATTGGCAGTCTTAATCTTTAAGACACTGGGTTTGGTTTTTTTTAAAAGATACTTTTCTGTTTGATCCTAGGGATTGGACCTGGAGTCTCTTGCATGCTAAGCACATACTCTAGCATTGAACTACGTACGCATCCAGCCCCCAAATCCTCTTTATTAACTTGTTAAAGACTCAACTATGAGTGAAAACTGAGAATATATATGAGGCAACTGAATAAGATATCAGACCAACAACACATTAATTTTATTAAGCAGTTACTAAGAAATTCTATTAATCCTCTCAGATTCTACACTTTGATTTAATTCACAAAATGCTCTGGATTCTCATAAAGTCATATTTTTAAATGTTTTGTGCTGCCAGCTGTGAAGGCCATAAATATCCGTTTTGCAAACAGGAGAGCTGCATAGCTCTGGGAGAAGCAGGCCTCCTTCTCCCTGATGACTGTGGACAGATGATTTACAGGAAGTGACCCCACCTTATTTGCATCTGTATTGATGTGTTTGAGGAGCAGAAAAGGAAGAAGCAGATTCTATTTTAATCAGGGAAAATATGGGCTATATTCATTCTCTCAAGCAAGTATTTGAATTCACTGGATTTTTAAACCATTTTTTCATACTCAAAATGTAAATGCTGCAGAGACTACACCAAACAATAGTTTCCCATATAAATTCTCCAGAACTTACTAAGAGAATATAATGATGACTTCCTCTTCCATGACATATATTAAAGCATTTCAAATTAATGTCTTTTGATTAAAATTGGCAATAACATATTGATTAATCCTATCAGGAATTGGAGATAAATCGTTAAATATTAAATCTACACTTATTAAAGCAAATGCCATATACTTTCAAATCCTAGCAAAATCTGTATTCTGGATAGATAAAATAGTAGCCACAATGATTATTAACTAATCACAATACAAGTGTGTGACTCTAAAATAATTTGCTAAATAAAAACAAAACTAATTTAGTTTGGTAAATAGGACTCACTTATAAATTGCTGTTTGGCAATCAATTTAGATGTTTGACTATAAGGAGAATACATACATGTTTTAAAGAACTAAGACCAGACCCAAAGTCACTTTTTCCTGTGCTGTTGTTTGTCTTCCTTATATATAAAATTTATTTGGTAAAAATCACTAGAAGAAGCCTTCTACTTAAAAATTACAAGATTTTAGAGAAATAAAAATATACAGATTTTTAGGGATTTCTGTGAAATTATTTCTTGTTTTGTTATTAGAACATTTTCTTTAGCTATTCTCATGAGGAAACTTGTAACTTTAGCATTTGCTTCCCCTTAGAGATGATATGTTCTGGACAATAATATTTAAAAAAAAGAAAGATGATATGAATTGTAAATTACTTAATACAATCACACAAAGATTAGTCTTTCATTGCTGTTGTTTTATTTTTCTTTCCTTCCCCCCATCTCCCTGCCTACCCCACCGTTTAGAAAGAAGAGCACCAACCTTATAAGATCCATTGCTACTATAGGGAAGAAAAATTAATATCTTATCCTAAGCTATCTCAAGGAACAAGGCTAAGACCTTTACAGCAAAAGGCAGAGGAGTAAGAGAACAAGTCCCATTCATTTAACTAAAGTTCTGCGTGACCAGGAGAAACTGCATTTGTATACTTAAGTTCAATGAAGATTGGACGGACCTGTGGAAAATTGATAAAGCAGGTGTGCTCTAATACTAATAAACTGGGGGTGCTCAGCAAGGCCTGTGTGTTCAGATTCGTGGCCTTTCCGTAGGGAGCAGGATGCTGTCGTGGGAAGGTCTCCAGGGCAAAAGGGAGGAGATCAGAGAGTGACCTCTTGGTTTTCTGGCTTGACATTGAGAGAGAATTTCTAGTCTTTCTGACCCACCTTGGGGGAGAAAGTGAGGAGGAAGACAGGAGGATGGGAAGTCAGCTGTATGTGGGGCAGTGAGGTAAGCCCTGTGGCTCCCTAGGTAAAATTCTGTAGGGGTTTAATTTCCAGCCTGGTAATTCAACTAGGAAATGTTAGTTTCTTTTTACTCATATACAGAAACCAAAGACAAAACTAATGAACTCCGCAAATAGTTGGGCAGAGTTCATCCTATTAGATATTTAAAAGAAATCGAAGATTGACACATTGAAAACCTTTATTTTTATCATTGCACATTTATTTCCGTAACTCTGGCTCTGTTGACCTATTTTTAGACAAGGAAAAAAAGGGTGATACAGAATGGCAAATAGAATAAGAGGCAAGCTCAGGACATCTTTAGTTCAAGCAGTTCTTGAAAAAGAAATAACACTGAGGCATGGGAGCCTCCAGATACTGGGGTAGATGCTGGCAGGGCTCAGGATGTGGACCCCACAAGTGGCCCTTCAAAGCCCTCATGTGACTGGTGCCTTGACTTGTACCTGGGAAGGCAGGCCGCACAGGAGCCCAGGGAGGAGACTGAGTGAGCGCCATGCCACATCCCCACAGTTGGGGACCATTCCATCATACCCTGTGGTCTTCAATCACACTGTTGCATGACCTCCCAAGAAAACACAGATATCTACCCATCTCCTTGGTTCTTCATTTCCAAAGACACCCATGACAGACAACACTCACATTAAATCCATTTGTTAGGATTCTTTGTTATTAATTTGTCTTTGTTACAGTGGTCCCCCCCTGAACCTTGGGATGGATAAGAAAAGTTATAATTTTTTTTGCACCTATAAAATGGACATTATTCAAGGGTCAGAGAGAGTATTCACAGAATATTCAAGAGTTAACATATGTCAGCCCAATGATGATGCCAACACGCTACTAAATTAACAGTTAATGTTTTACAGGAACTTTTCAAAAAGCATTTTCTTGTCAGATAATAACAAGAATATGTACACATTTATTTTTAAAAAACCTTCTGTCAAATTGCATTAAAAAAAGGTTGCAGCATGATTGGCAGAAAACAAGGCTCCAGAACAGGTGAAACAGTTGCATTCCTCCAACAAATGAAAGGGTGGGCAAAAGGAACACATTTCATACTTAGATCTAGTTTATTAAAGGAACCCTAAAATTGAACAAAGAAAGAGCAATGTGGGGGAGACAGAGAAAACGGATCATCTGGGAATTCAGATGATCTAAGTGATTAATTAGACCTTATTTTGTCTTGAACAGATTTACTAAGCATTTTTCAAATAGCCACATTGTTTGTAATTACAAAAATCACACCTCCATTGGCCGGCCTTGGTTACTTCATGCATGAACAGCAATCTGATTGAGCGCTCTTGTTAGGGCTTCATTCTTCATTGTAATTAGCCATAATCAAGGCCTTCCTGGGCGCATGAGAATGTGTGAGCAACTATTCCAGCCCATTTGAATATGAATCTCCCCAGTAAGCAGCAAGAAAATAGAAGAAACAAAACAGCTTCTCTGGGGGATTCTGGAAGGCATTGCTACTCCCATTTCCCCTTCCAAATGCTCCCTTATCCAGTATCTGGACTCTATTTGCTAAAACAAGGGTGGCTTAATGAAGACAATGGCTTATTATTCCTTCAGTGACACAGGAGAGCCCAAGTATTACAGGCTTGGTTCTTTCAGTCTTTGCCAAGGACACAAGGAACAAAAGAACAAGCAATTGTGTGTGGAAAAGAGAACTGGGACCAGGCCACACTTTGAGACCACTCAGAGTAAGATGGGGCCTTGCTATTCTGGCGCCCGGAGGCTTCTGCATGCTTGCTTTCTTCTCTACCCTCTTCTTCCCCCTGCAAATGACTCAGACATTACAGAAAAAGGCTCAAAGCAGCAGGGATTGAAAACAAAGGCTAAGTGGAGGAGGGGTGACATTCCTGATCCCATCCCATGCACATTCATAGTGAGCCACCTACTGGCAACTCTGCTTTTCCTTACTTTGTTAGCTGATCCCCTACCCTTTTAGGGGAAGACCTAGGTAAACATGCTGGAATCACTCCAGATGCCTTCTCAGCCAAAAATGGGAAAAATAAAGTCCAGGGGAAAAAAGCTTTCAGAGTAATGCTGTGCCTCTAATAGAAAACACTATTTGAATTCTAGTAGAACTATGGCTAAATACCAGATACGAAAAGTTGTTTAAAATGCTGTGTGCTCTGCATAGAAATCTAAAAGATGATTCAAATTACTTCAAGGAAATAATCATTAGACTCATGAAGCTAAATAAACTAATCATTCAGACCAATTGCACAGCATATTAAAGTGTGGTGTTGCTCCTACAGACCTGTCCGTTCTTCAAAGCCTTCACTGTTTTTGTGCAGAGATTTTTTTCTTGAGATGTGACACACATCTAATAAAACGGCTGTTTGTATTTCTGTTACCATGCCACCACAAGATGCTCAAGGGCTGCAGCATGACACCCAATGATTCTTCATTATCTCCTGGGTTTAGAGCCTTCATCATCACAGTGACGTGACTTTCCTAAAGCCACACACTCAGTTGACTGCACTGATGTTAAAGGACTAAGGACTGCAATACAATCCAGCACTTTGCTGTGCACTATATAAATGTCACAGTTTTAAAACTGAACAAGGCTCAGTGACCCTGCTGCTCACGTTTGGCATGGCATTTTGAGTTGCTAGAGGACGCCAAAAGCACTGCATGCAGGAGATCCGAAGAAGCGCCTGGGCGCCATGGGAAAAAGGACCATTGCTGACGAGCAAGATCTCTCACTGATGCCCCACGATGGCTTGCTACAGCATCTACCTACTGCCACAGGTCCACTGCTCTAGGAAGCACATTGGGCCCCACAGAACCTCTCCAGCAGAGAAAGAGGATGGTGTAGCAGTGCTAGTGTCCACTGGGGATGGGCCATCAATCCTGCTCCCTCATAGCATCTACGCTCATAGCAACATCAAGGCTTCCTCTTGCTTATGTGTTCTACTGATCTCTCTATTGAGTGTCGTCCCATATTTTGGGGTTATTTTACTTTTAAAGCCATTTTAATACTTGGTAAGTCAAGACCCTCACCCTGTATTTCTTCCTTTTTTTTTTTTTTGTCTTAGAATCATAACAGGTTAAAACAAACACCTGAGCTGGACATGGCACACTCCTGTAATCCCAGTGACTCTGGAGGCTGAGCAGGAAGATAGCAGATTCCAGGCCAGCCTTGGCAACTTAGCGAGACTCTGTCTCAAAAATAAAGAATAACTCAGTGGTAGAGCACCCCTGAGTTCAAGCCCCAGTACCACAAATAAGTAAAACAGACACCTGTAATAATTTTTTCTTCATAGGATAAGTCTATGCTGTTAAACAAATTTGCCATAATTAAATCTTTCTGGGAAGCAAAAGGAGTCCCTGTAACATTAGGAAGTAGCCTCAATGGGAGCTGACAGAAGCCACAACTCCCAAAGATTCCATCAGGGTCATAAATGACAGATAATTCTAGCTTGACTATCATTTAGGGCACTCTGATCATGTGCCAGGTGGGGTGTCAGCATTTTACACATGCTGTTTCAGCTAATCACCAAAGCCACCTGACAAAGGAGTGAACTGGGACTAAGAAGTTTCAAAGACTTGCCCAAGATCACATGACTAACACCCATGTGGAAAGCTAAGGAATCGACCACGGTTAACACCTGCAAGACGGAGTCAGGTCTGCAGCCAGGCCAGCCTGCTCCCGGCTGCCTCCAACACCCAGTCTGATGTCAGGAGCAGCCATATGAGCACCGCCTCTGCAAAGAGTGTGATGACGAGAGTGGGCAGAGGACACCATAAGACGCCCAGTGGACAACAATGTGGCATTTGATGGCATGTCACAGCAGACTGAAGGGCTGGTCATATGAGTGCCAGCCATGGAGTGGCACTTTTCAAACGTGTAGGCAAAGCCAGAATCAAATAAAATTCATACCCAACAAACTAGGTAGTCAACCAAAACTGGATATACAACTGTGGTACAGTGGCCTCTCTCATCAAATTCTCCTATGTACATAGCAAATACTGTCAATGACATCTATCAAATGTCAATGACATCTAACAAATATAAGTTATGCTACTACATACACAAAGAACATTTACTTTATGATTTCCCTTTGGTGCAAAACAAAGGGAGTCTCAAGTAAAAAAAAAAAAAAAAAGTTTTTTTTTAAAGATTAGTGTTGGACCTGTCTGTCACCGTGCTTTTCAATCCTTTTCCGTATCAAGTTTCAGTATATGTTAGACAGCATTTATCAGGAGCCATGCAAACCTCTAATTCCTGGAGCAAAGTCAAAACTTTCTGCTGGTTAACCAAACATTAGAGCTTTTATTCTTTTGTTGGGACTATGCAGGTAGAAACTTCTGTTACCAATTTAGTAGATTCTTAGCCACTCATGGACTTTCACAAATAAGAAAAGATGAGCTTTACATTATTCAGTCCCATCAACATTTATTAAATGTTTATTATGTGCAATGTTCTAGATGATCAAGTACACAAAGATTAATGAAATAAAAATTTTCTAAAGCAGAAAGGATATGGTCCCCCACCTCCAAGAATTCATGAGTTAGCAAGAACTGAATGTATAATGCAAATACAAAATAAATAACTATAGTTTAAAGCAAAACACATAAGATGTTAGATTTATGGACATGTATTAATAATGTATTTCCTTCAACTGTTGACCAGTTGGATTTAAAGATATGACACCAGCGATAATGATAATATTCAATACTTTTATCTAGCATAGACCAAATTATAATGTAAGTTCAACAATGTATTATTTTACTTGATTCTTATAACCAAAGACAACCCTCTGAGGTAGACCCATAGGTACAAATGAGAAACTGAGGCTTAGAGGAGGTTAAGTCAAGGAGTTAAGACCTTGACTAAGGTCTCATACCTGGTATTCAAACTTTGCATATATATTTCTGTCTTATTTACTATGATGTTGTAAATGGGAGGGCGGGTACAAGGATTGAAGATAGCACAATTCTATGAAAAGTGTGATAAAATTACGAAAAAGGTTGACTCAAGGCTGGTAGGCAAACAGACAGGTACGATTTTGAGGAAGCAAAAAAGAATGGCAAGTTTGACCGGATGCGACACAGAACAGCATAAGACGCACGGCCCTTGCCTGACCCCCCAGGAGACCAAACCTCCTTGCAGCCAAGATTTTCACACAGGGTGCACAAACCTTTGTTGCTAAGGCTTTCTGGGGAGCACCCAGATTCAGATTAGTCAGCTTTGCATCACTGTGACCAAATACCTCACAAGAACAACTTAGAGGAAGAAAAGCTTGTTTGGTGGTCACGGTTTTAGAGGTTCAGTCCATGCTCACCAGCTCCATTGCTCTGGGCCTGGAACGAGGCAGCACATGATGGCGGAAGGGCACAGTGGAAGAAAGCTGCTCAGCTCATGGCAGCCAGGAAGCAGGGTGCAGTGGGGAAGGGGCCAGAGACAAGACATAATTCCCAACCCCCTGCAACCCAAGGTCTGCTTCTTCTAGCCATAGCCCACCTGCTATAGTTACCATCCTGTAATCCATTCAAATTATTAATCCATCAAATGGATTAATCCACTGATTGAGTTTCAGCTCTCACCTCGGAACATTCCTGCATTGTCTAACATGAGCTTTTTGGGGAGACACATCACATCCAAACCACAACAGTTCTATTTCCAGTTTTTAAACAGTCAACAAAATCATTCCCTCTAGAAAAGCCTCTGATGTTTATTTTTCTAAACTCCCTTTTCACAACAGTTCTTCTGCCACTTTATAATAATGAAATAAAAAAGCAGGAAGAAAGAAACTAAAAGAAGGAAGGAAAGAGAGAGAGAGAGAGAGAGAGAGAGGAAGGAAGAAATGTCTCACCCACCCCAAAGGTGACAGCACACTGTTCCAGGGCTCAGGCCAGTTTGACACTGTGCACTGGTGTTTGTGTAAAGAAAGCGGAGGGCCTGGATGGTGGGGTAGTGAACCCCATCTCAAGTAAGGCAGCTTCAGGTTTTCAGCTTTCACAAACATTGAAGAGAAATCTAACAATGTGTCAGCTGCTTGGCCACTAAAAATAACTTCTGATTAACAGATTGTTAAGTGATTGTGGCATATAACTCACAAGAAATGCTCAAAGAATTGAGCCACTTTGTTAAAACTCCTTCCTCTCAAATCTGCTTATTTATACCAGCAGGGCTTTCTTGTGCTTCCATCTACAAAATAAAACACAGGCTGGAAATTGATACCACACCTATTTGATTCTCATGATAAGCTAGAATCCATTTGTCCATATATGGACCAATTGAAAAGAAAAACCTAGGCCATCTCATTAAGAGATTCATTTTATGTATAGTTGTACTTATATGTTTAAAAATCATCAGGATTTGCAACATGTCTGCTCTGTATGGGAGGTGGGTCTATTGGTGTCTCCACCTGTTGTGTCCCAAGGTTCAGGACAAATGAGTGCACACAGGAAAAAGCCGTGCAGAACACACAGGAAGCAGAGCAAGCCAAGGCTCCCTGGCCTCTCCCCGCCCTTTGGAAACAGCTCAGCCCGCACTGGGATTTGCTCTCCACCATGAGCACCTTTCCCTCTGGTGATGCGACTGCTGGCCAGTCCCTCTGAAGATGCCTGAGGAAGGCAGCAGCCCAGCATTGTGGACCGAGTGCACACCAGAATGTCAGACCCACCTTGCTCAGCCAGGAGGAAGCAGTCTCCTGCTCTGGGGGCTGCCCAACACCAAAAATGAGTTGAGGGCAGTCCCTCCCAGAGAGAAAAGGGCCATGCCCTGGTTCCCTGTGGGACTTAGGGTGTGTTCAAGCCAGTGTCAATGTCCAGGCTCACCTTGGGCTAACTATCCTGCTATTCTGCTAATTAACAACAGATAGGCTAGATGTTACACAATAGTCACATTTGATAAAGTAATCTAGGATTGATCTACCTAACTGCCCACCTATCTATCCATCTATGAATCTATTTATCTATATGTATGTATGGATGGATGGATAGATGGATGATACATAATATTCTTGGAAACTCATGGTTAGTGAAAATAAAAAATATCATTTAAATTGATTTAAATATGATAATCAATAAGAAATTTGCAGAATAACAATTATATCTGGAAAACACTCTGGGAGGACAGTGAAGAGAAAATTACACGTTTCAAGGAAAGAAAAAAACAGTGAAGAGAAAATTATAGTTTTCAAAGAAAAAACCAAGCAATGCAAAATTTCCAGAAATCAAAGAAAAGTTAGTTCATGTATATTTAAATGAATGATGATGGGAATCAGTTCTCTTTGGTACTGAGAGTTAACCAGATTCATTTAATTGAATGAAAACAAAATCATATAATAAACTTATGATATAACTTCTAGATGTCAAAATAGAAACCTCCAAGACACTGAACACTTTTCAGAAATATTTGTAGGATAAATGTGTATAAGTGATTTTGAAGGCCATTGTCACAGAGAAGGGACAATGGCCTGGGAATGGAGGAAACCATGGAGCATTCAAGGACCACAGGAGAAGAACAGAGGAGAAGGGGACACGAAGCTGGGTGTTGGCTGATGGACCTCCTGGGCACCAGAATGTTCCAGCAGCAGCCATGGACACGGGCACCCCAAAAGGCCAGGTGGAAGCGGGGTAAGTCAGAATGTGTCTGCCTGGCAATCACTAGAAAGTATCGTCACGAGAGCCGCTGTCACTGCACACGTGGGTTACATATTAAGTGGCACACTCCATTGATGCACGGAAGTTACTTACTGATAGTGATTTTGCATACACAAGGAGATGGGCAAATCAGACAATATACATGGGGAGTTTAAAAGTGCTATCTGTAGGGCTGGAGCAGTGGCTCAGTGGTTATGGCACTTGCCTGGCATATGAGAGGATGTGGTTTGAACCCCAGCACCACATACACAACGAAGTGTTGGAGCAAGGAAAGCCACATGAAAAACTATGCACAACTGATTCTCTCTCTCTCTCTCTCTAGCTGTTCCTTTCTCTCTTAAAAAAATGCTATCTGTAAAACTCTAATACAAAAGAGTAATTAAAAGTTGAGATCAGAAACTGTTTACAGTTCTTGTGCTGCAGCTTTGTGATTCCATGTAAACTTGTGAATTCTCACAACTCTGTGACTTTGGAAAATGACCTTCTTGGAGACAGTTGTGACAGAACATGCAACCCTACAAACTTCTTATTAATGAAGTAGTTACATGTTAACTCATTACTGGTCAAATTTTCAGAATATTTGAGCATTAAAAGGTAAGAATATCGATTAGTTATTATTTGCTATTATATGGTGAACAGAAAGCAAGCTTTTCCCTTTGATATATCACAAAATTAACAGCTAGGTATTTCTGAAACTCTAATTTATGTTTTTGTCTAATGTGCTACTGTCATTTTTAAAACTGCACGTACTAAATCATGGTTTCACCGATCTCCACATCCTTAGTTGAGCCACACAAGAAAGGCAAGCTGCAGATCGATAGCAGAGACTGGAGGGAGACCTCTGTCATGAATCTCTCAACCTCGGGCCGGCACCTACACCGAGCAGACACCTGCCTGGCCAAGGATCACCAGGGATCTTACGCCACTCCCTTTTGGCAACCAGGGCCCCGTTGAGTGCACAACCCTGCTCACTGGGCTCCATGTGACTGTCTGGGCAGCTGTAATGAGAGATCTAATCTGTCCACAGCTTTGTAATCTTGAGATGACTCCACCCTTCCCCTTGTGCTCTCTCTCCCCTGTCCCCATGGCTTACTGAAATGCACTCGCACATATGTGACACCTCCACTCTTCAACATGAGTGTCTTGAATCAAAGCTAAATAATTGTCTTAATGGGGCCGTTTAGAAAAACCACTCTCCTTCACTCTTTTCCAATGCCATTGACAAAACTGCTCATTTTCCTCCAACAACACAGCTTCTTTGATATTTTTGCATCTCTGTAAACTTCGAGTCCTGTCCCTCTTCCCAACTCTGCTTTTCTCTTGGCAAAACTTTAGTTCCCATTTGGCATCAAGTCAAAGGTAAACTTCTATTCCAAATCCCTTGATTTCCCCCAAATTGCTCTGTTTCCACAGCACTTGGATGGTATTGTGTACCTCTGCTGTAAACCTGTATCATATGCCCATGCACACACCTCATGTGTGGGTTCTCGTCTCCAACCCATTGAACTTGAAGACTGTTTTGTGTGGCGCATGTGCATTGCTATCTTCCAGAGGGGTGCCTGGCACACACGATGTGTGTCCAGAACATTCAGTGATCATTACCAATGATTTGACATGAAATGAGCCTTACATTATGCTAAATCGACAGTGTTACCACCCCTGAATCCTGAGTAAAGTCACAAAAAAGAAAGAAGGTGCTTCAAAAATGTACCTCTTCTTCATAAAAATTGGCTTAGGAAGTATTTGATAGAGGTTGATACCTTAATTTGAAAGCAGGAAAAGGATAAGTCTACATAATATTACAAATTTTTTTTAAAACAGAGAGAGAGAGAATCAATTTTATTTATTTTTTCATCTGGCTTTTGTTTCTCCAACACTTATTTTTGCACGTGGTGTTGGAGTATGAACCTGGGTCTTTGCGCATGCCTGGCAAGCGCTTTAACTGCTGAGCTACTGTTCCAGTCCCAACAAAGCTTTTCTTGATATCCTAGCACATGGCAAAACAGCCAACATGTCCATGTTTGTAGCTTTCCAGAAGCAACTTGTTCATCTAGGAGCAGACAGACGTTTGGTGACACTGTGAATAACAGCATGCTCCTGTGCCCAACACTCCAACACAGTTGAGCTCTGACCAGATGGACCTTCTCTTCCCTTTCCTGACTCTGTGCCCCCCAACGGCTAAGGGACACACATCAGTAAGAGGTAAAGAAGTGCTTGTGTTTCCCTGCGATTGCCTATTTGGGAGATGGAAGTAGGTTTGCCTGACAAATCCAATGTCTGCATCCCAGACTTACCCTGCCTTGGGGTAGTAAAATATCAGTAGGTTCCCGCTTTGTGTAACAGCTTCCGGGTGCTGCAGAGCCAACTGGGCATCAGCTCTTGTCTGCACTCCTTGTCCCATTCCTAGGGTCACTGCCACCTCCACTTCAGTTCAGGTTCTCCTCCTGTCACCAGGAGGAGTGCCCTCTGGCCGCATGGCTCCAGTTAGACCCTCCTTCCATTCCTGACCACAGCACCCTTCTTCAAGCCCTTTCCTCTGTGAAGCCTTTCAGAGGTGCTCACCAGCTTCCAGCGGACAGCCCCATCTTTACGGTTGGGTTCCTTTCTACTCCTGCCTCTCCAGGTTACCTCCTGAGCTCACGTTACTCAGAACTGCTGTGACTCTGCCGCTGCATGCTTGCACTGGCTTCTTTCCGCCTTCAATTATGCTTCAGCACCCCTACACCAGTGCACAATGCAAGTCTTGCCCTTTCTCTGTGGCACCTTGAGGACCATGTCTATTCTTACAGTACAACATTTCCCATACCTAAGCCTTAGCCTGTACCTTCCTACTGAGACCAGCTGTTCATGAGTAAAAATATGAACAGGGGACCCTGTCCTCCCAGCGGAGTACAGTGGAGCATTACAGAGTGTCTCTGTCATTGCTGTTGTAAGAACAATTTAGAGAGGGAAAAGTTCATGTGGGGATTTCAGAGGTTTCAGTCCACAGATGGCAGACTCCATGGCTCTGGGTCCAAGGTGAGGCAGCACATCACGGAGAGAGGCTCAGGTCAGGAAAGCCACTCAGCTCATGGCCAGGTCAGGAAGCAGATGGGGAGAGAGAGGGGAAGGGCGCAGAGAAGATGCCCCCTTGCAGGGCACAGGCCAGTGACCCTCCTCCAGCCAGCCCACTGCCTATGGTCACCTACCAGTCAGTCCATTCAAACTGGGATGGACCTATTAGGGGACAGTTCTCACAGTCCAATCATGTCACCTCTGAACATTCCTGCTTTTGAGGGAAACCTCATATCCACACCACAATGATCACCATGCAGAGAAATCACTAATCATGAAAACGAATGGGCACTGAAGCTGTGTAAATGCCAGAGGAAACGGGGTGCCACACAGCTGGTACTCAAGTGCTAGCATCATCAGAGCATCAAGGAAGGGATCTCTGAGTCTCAAACTACAGCCTCAAAGCTGTGTGCAAGTGACAAAGGGTGACAAAGGACATTCTAGGAAGAAGTCAGGCACGAGAGGGTGGCAACCCAGGGGTGCCAGCAACCATCTTGCCTGACCCTCCCAGAGCAGCGAGGCAGCACGAGGGGCTTCCTCCCAGATGCGTCCTTCCCTGTCTCCTGTGCACAGACAGACCTGCATCAAGGTTGGCAGCTGTCACACCTCGCCCTGGCTCCCTCCTTTCCCTCCATCACCCTCACACATCTCCTGCATATTTAAGCTTGTCTTGGCTTCTGCTGCCCCGAGGACACGGATGTTAAACAGTGACTACAGTGAGGCTGGGATGTGATATTTAGTAAAAAATGAAGACAAAACATCACATGATGTATACTCACAGGTAAATGAAAATACAAAGATTGAAAGAAGCAAACTGGAAATTAATTTTAGCAGCTGGAGGTAAATTAACACCTTTCTATTAAACTGTAAACATGTAATCCATAAAAGAATTGGAATGAAGCTAAGCAGCATATAGGTTAAAGTCCTAGCCTCTGAGAGAGCACAGCAGTGTCCATAGTGGTCTGATGTGAGAAAGATTGAGAGTACAGTCAGACACATTTTCCTGAGATAACAGAAGAAAAGTCAAAGTAAAGTGGATATTGATTACAGAAGGTTTCACAAACCAATATAAATGTAATACCTAAAACCTAACATACTTGGAAATGTTTAGTGTTTGTCTTTACAGTTAAAGTTAGTTTAGTTGGAGAAGTAATGAACTTCACAGAAAAGTATAGAAATTCTCCTAACCGAACAACAACAACCCCACCAAAAAAACCCACAATATTTTTTCTACACTAAAACAATGGATTTTGCAGCCCAGCAGTATTCCTGGTCAATATTTTGACATGTGATTATGCTTTACATGGCTTTAATTTTGGATTATACCATTTTATAGTCAAAGCTGTTTGCCTTATAACAGCATTATTTCATACATATTTTATCATATTGTAATCCATAAAATTATAACATAATATCCCATCAAGTGAATTTATTATGCTTTAATTAACTTGTATCCATTATGGCTATTTGAGCTGCCTTCAAATGTTCATTTTATAAATGAACATCTTCCCATCTTCACTGGCATCTTTCCTTCCAGAGCCCTAGAAATGGTTCTATTTGCAGAGGACATATCAGCTTTATGACTCTGTAATAGGCAGATTCTTACACTGAATTAATTATAAGAGAATCGCTTACATGGGAATGATGTAAAACATACCAACAAACAGTGGTAGTAGGAGGGACTTCTGCTTCTGACCTTGGGGAATGTCTATCTGCTCCTGCAGCAGACCGCCTGCTATGAATAACGGTAAAACTGAGCAAAATGTAAGAAACGCTCATTTAAAATGTTGGACAACAATCAAGAATTGTGATTGATGAGAAATGGGAAACACCACTTTTTAAGGATGACAACATCTACGAAAATTTTATTTGGTAAAAGGGAATGCCTAAACAAAGGAAAATTCATCTGACCCTGAGCATGGAACAGCCTCAAAGGCACGTGGAGGAGGAGGCTCCGGGAAGCGGGCAGGGAGAAGCTGTCCTCCTGTGCAAACTGCTTCCCTGCCTTCCCGAACGCGGCTGGACCACGGTTCTGTCTTCCTTGAGGCTATGCTTGCTGAGTGGCTGATTTCTGGTCAGTGGAAAGGAGCCTGAAGTGAAGACCACCACTTCTAGTCCTGGACAACAAGCAGCCCTCCTGGTGCCTTCCCTCATCTGCAGGAAGGGGATCCAGGAGAGAGCTCAGGAGAACCCACGGCCCGAGGCTGAAGCAACAGGTCTGAGGGACTGTACGGGTCTGAGGCCTCTGCCCAGATGCCTGGAGAGGAGCAGAGGAGGACCGCCATTACGTCAAGCCCTGGGACGTGGGGGTTATTTCCCATAGCACTAGCATAAGCCCCTGTACCTGAAAAAGAAAACTTACGTTGAACATAAAACGATATGTAAGAACATCTCTACCAAGGTGTGACAGAAGAGCTTGAAAGGAAATACATCAAAATATTAATACAGATTCATTGGGCTTGTGATTTTTTTCTCCTTGCTTACATTTTCCTGTATTATCTACTTTTATTATTTAATTTTTAAAATATCAAGGTGAAACATTAATTTTAATAACAAAATATACTTTATTTTCTCTAACATGATTCCTCATATCTGTTCTTTTTTTTTTTTTTCTTTTCAGAGAGAATCAATTTTATTTATTTCTTCATCTGGCCTTTGCTTCTCCAACACTTAGTTGTGTTTGTGATGCTGGGGTTTGAACTCAGGTCCTTGCGAATGCCAGGCAAGTGCCATAACCACTGAGCACCACTCCAGCCCTTGTATTTGTACTTAGTTCACCTTTGTTTAATATAACATAAAAAGTGTGCTGACGACTTCTTTCGTTTCTTTCCCCAGATTGCTAACCCTGCGTCCAGTTGCCTTTGAAGAGTGTTTGTCCTCCTTCTGGAGTAAGATGCCTCCTTTAGCATTAACAGGATGTGGCATGTTATGTCACTTGTCCATGCACACTTCCTGGGTCATTTTTTTTATTGTTCCAGTTCTGCGCTACTCTAGTTCTATTTCTTTATAAAATTTATTTAAACTAAATAGAGATAGTTCTCCTTTTCATTAACACCTTTGAAAATGTCACCTGCTTTTTCTGCTTGTTTATTCTTCCAGGTAAGTTGGGGGGATGGTTCTGCCAAATTCAGCTTAAATGGATGGGCTAGGGGCTAGATGGAGCAGTGGCTCAGAGGTTACGGCGTTTGCCTGGCATGCGTGAGAATGCGGGTTCAAAGCTCAGCACCACGCACACAGTGAAGTGTCTGAACAACAAAAGCCATGTGAAAAACAGAATAAAAGTGATTCTGTCTTTCTCTCTCTCACTGTCCCTCTCTTAAAAAACAAAAAAAGGATGGGACTGTTATTTTGCTGTTGCTTAAACAAATAGACACATTGCATCTCTTCCTCCATCATTAGTCAGTGTCTAGAAATCACCTGCTATGTCTCCTTCCCCTTGAGCACAGCATTCTGTTATTTACCAGTTGAATCTCCTCTTCCATCATCTTTCTATTCCAACTCCTTATCATCTGACTGTGGACTACTGAAGCTGTTCCTGGGGCCCAAGTCAACATTCATGCCAGTGCCAACACAAATATCCTTTATCAGTGCTTCATTTCACTTCTACTCAATGTTCTTCAGCACAGTAATTGGCTGGTGATGTTAGTGCCTAGAACACAATGTTCAATAAGCCTTAATTTCATTCTTTATCAACCCCTCCACACCATGTAAGCAGGAAAACGTGCGAGCTTATGTTGCCATTCAGGGTCCTTCTCCAACTGGTCTCTGCTTTTCCATTATGCCCTAAACATGAAATCTAATTAAATCTAATTACTTAAGCTTACATCCTGCATCAGGCCAACCATTCTTAAGAAATATTTAAATATCTGTGTAAATAAGCTTATGATTATTCTCTAACACTGTTCATCTTGAGGAATTTCATATTAAAGTGAGAGGAGAGGAACAGATGTAGCAGACCTAGGTTTTAGCTCGGCCACAGCTGTTAGTGGGCCTTATAGCATTGTGATGAGTCACCAAGTCTGTCTGAATACTAGGAAAATGGTCTTAAGGATCTCTAGCATGCTTACCAGTATTCTTGGAGTCCTTTATGGCAATCTCCTTGGAAAAAATGTCCACAGTCCAACTGATAGAAGTAGTTTTCATGAATCCCCTATCCAGCATGAAAATTCTTTTAAAAATCAGATCAAAGATAACAAAATGAGGAAGGATGCAACAAAAAGTACAAGATTAAAGGTATAAAAGATAACCAAACCGAGGGAAATGAAGGAGAGAGAAATGTAAGATCTCGGAAAGTCTTCCAGTATAACGGGAGCTCACATAGCATCTCTGGGGGTAAAAAGGAACCCATGGGGTAGCAACATGGGGACAGCATTCAGCCTGGGCCGTGGTAGAGGCAGGAAGAGGAAAGGGCAGGAAGCACCAGCTAGTGCTCCTACCTCCCTTGGGGCGAGGGCAGAGCCAAGACCAAGGCTCCCAAAGAAGTCATCACCCTTCAGGCTACCAGTGCCAGGAAAGAGCAAAGGTGTGAAAATACAGCCCAGCGAAGAAAAAGAGCAGGGGGAGAGCACAAGTCAAGGTTCAAAAACTGAAAGAATGAAAATGCACAGCAAAAGGAACAAAAGACACTGAGTATTTCTTTTTCACATTCAAAATGCTATACAATGAATGTATAGAATATTGCCAAAAAGAGGGAGAAACACACATTTCTTATTAAACTTCAAACCACATAAAAGTATACGAGAATCCAAGGTTTAGGAGAGGAAAGTATTTAACAGAAAGTAAAGCAAAGGACAGAAGTTGGGATGTGTGACTGATCAAAAGAGGAGAAGAGGGCTGGAGTGGTGGCTTGGGGGTTACGGTACTTGCCCGGCATGCCCAAGTACACGGGTTCAAACCCCAGCACCCACATAAGCAACTGAGTGTCGGAGCAACGAAAGCCTTGTGAAAACTCAATAAAAATTGATTCTCTCTGTCTCTCACTGTCCTTCTCTCTCAAAAAATATATTAAAAACAGTTTCTATTCAAAATGTCTTTCTTTAAAAAAAAAAAAAAGAGGAGAAGAGAGGATGTATACTATTTTAAATCACTTTTCTTCATTTTTTTTCAGGGCTAAGGACCAAACTCAGGGCCTTGTGCATGCTAGGCAAGTGCTCTGCCACTGAGCTAAATCCCCAACCCCTCTTTTCTTCATATTGGAAAGAAAAACTTCACTTAAAAATTTCACACAAATAGCACGATACTTTTCCTTGAAATTTGTAAAAGAACACGCGGCAGCAGTGGCTCAGCGGTTACAGCGCTTGCCTGGCATGCGTGAGGACGTGAGTTCAAACCCCAGCACCACGTACACAATGATGTGTTGGAGCAATGAAGGCCACATGAAAAACTAAATAAAATTGATTCTTTCTCTCCCACTGTCCCTCTCTCTTTAAAAAAAATGTAATATAGGACCTTAAGAAATTTGAAAAGTTACAGTGAATCATTACGTTTTGACCCACGTTAATTTTCTTTTGTGCAACGATGGAGATAACAGTGGAGAACTGAAGAGCATGGGCTGTACCAGGGCAATAGGCAGCGAACACCTCACAGCCCAAACACGGAACTTTCTCTGCTTAGGAAAGAATTCCATAAACTCTCGGGTTTTTCTTCATTGCTAAGATGTACGATGGAACACACATTTTGAGATATGTAATTATTGTTGAAATGCATTTACGGTTCCTGAACTGTTTATGGATACTTTAACATGCTGTCCCACGTACTGTTTTGTGATTGGCTTGTCTCTTACACCTGAAGGTGAGGCTCAATGAATGACATCCTAGTACAGCATCCTGGCAGAACACAGCGCTTTCCTCTTTTACTAGTTCATAAACAGCAGTGAGAAGCGAGGCAGAAAGTCCAGCTCATGCTATGTCTCCAGCTGAGTGATGGGATTTGCTTTCTAAACAATTATGAAAGGATGACAAATGGGGAGTAGAATGAAATTTAATGTAAAGATTCTCTCTTGTAATACTTCATGTGTACTTTGCATATTAAATCAGATAAGAATGACTGATGGAACAATGTTTTATTAAATAAGCCATTCTAAAGTATATTCATCATCAGGAAAAAAACGAGGATAATAAAAAAATGATATAGTTTAGCTTATGTAATTTATTTCAAGCCTTAGACAATGGAAGGAAATGGGAAAATGAAAAAAAGAAAGAAGTGTCCTGTAAGTCAGTCCTTGAACCAGAGCTGAGCGAAGCCAAGAAGCAGAGCAGAAAACAAGCATGCCCATGCATTTAAGCTGCTCCTGCGGCTTTTCAAAACTTCATGCACTGAAGTTTCCAGTTTCATTACCACAGCAGAATCAAATCGGGACTGGCCTATTAGAAGAGATAGCCTTGATTGCAGCCTATCACATGAATTCCCAGCTTCTGGGGTTGAAGAGGTCCCACAGAGCACAAAATATGTGCCAGGTGGAGACAGAAACCGCATTCTGTACACAACAGTGGCTTGGATGCATTTTTTAAAAAGGCTGGTAAGAGGGCACAAAGATGTTAAGGCCTAGTTTTGCATCATTATTATTTTATTAAAATGAAGCAATTTTAAGCTGCAGTGGATGTGAAAAACAGACTTCTCAGGTACAAGTATGAATTGAATATCAACATACGAACACATATGTATACAGGTGGGAGTGTTATTAAATAGAACAGTTGGAAAATGGAATCTGCATAATTCAACTGACCTAAAAAGAATAATTTTTAATGTTTTAGCCTGTTACATATGCATTTGTTATACAATATATTCTAGTTTTATATGGTTTAAAAAGCACCTTTGAATGTTAATGCTTTAATTTCAAATTAAACTACATGTGTCTTATTTTTGTAATATATTTTATAATATAAGTAAAGTTCGCCTAATTCATTCAATGAGTACTGAACATTTGAAGTAGAGGTAATATTTAAATAACAATTCTCAGAGCTGGAGCAGTGGCTCAGCCCTTGGAGCACTTGCCTGGCATGAATGAGGACCTAGGTGCAAACCCCAGAACCATACGCACAACTAAGTGTTGGAGCAATAAAGGCCAAATGAAAACATAAATAAAATTTATTCTCTCTCTTTCTCTTTCTTTCTGTCTGTCACACACACACACACACACACATAAATTCCATTTTTCAACGTTTACAATCCATATTTCAATATTATGAGTTATTTATGTATGTTATTTAAAAAATGCTCTTTGTGTGCTAAGATGTATATCAAATCTCTTATGAAATGCATGTGTCCTCTTCCTAGAGACAGAGAGTAGAGTGACAGCTGGCAGGGGTGCGGGGTGCATGCAGGGGAGAATGGAGAGTTGTTCGGTGAGCACAGGGTTTTGGTCTTGCAAGATGCAGAGAGTCGTGCAAATTGGCTGCACACAACATGCCAGTGTTTACACTTCTTAACTGTATTATCAAAAGTGGTTAAGTTTGGGGCTGGAGCAGAGACTCGGTGGTCTTGCGCAAGTATGTGAGTTCAAACCCCAGTACCACCTACACAGCGAAGCCTCCGAGCATCGAAGTCCACATGAAAAACTAAGTAAAAAATTTCTTTCTCTCTCTCTCTCTCTCACTGTCCCTTACACTTTAAAAAACAAAACACAACAAAAAAAACTTTGACTTTAAAAAAACAAGTGGTTAAGTTAGTAAACTTCATATTATATGCATTTTACCAAAAAGAACAGGAATAATATTCTATCAATATTTATATAAATGTCATTAGTAAAAACAAAGCTGTTATAATGGAAAGAACCCCTCATGTCCTAAAGTTTTTAAATCAGTTACTACTGATTTTTGTTGTTTGTTTCTTTTATTTTCGCAGTAATGAGGCTCAAACCCAGGGCTTTGCATATACTTGGCAAGGGCTCCACCACTGAGTTCGACCTCCGAACCTTTCCAAATTTTGAAACAATCTTACAAAGGAACACAGCCTGGGCTAGAACTTGGGATCCAATTCTGTTGCCTCAGCCTCCCAAGCAGTTGTGATCCCAGGCCTGTGCCACCACGCCCAGCTTATTGTATTTTAAGAGAAAAAGAATGCCCCAATTCCAGAAAATCTTCACAAATAAGTCAGCAAAATAAGGGAAATGAAAGGGGTATAGATATCAAAGGGGTGAGTGAGTGTGGTGGTGTCTTCTGTGAGGATGTGTCTGTAGAGACAAGCCAGGACAAGGCAGACTGACCGCAGAAGGAGCAGGATTCCAGCACCCGGTAGCACCCAGAGGCTAGCAACCGCTGCAGTTCCATAACAGAAAGGCTGCAGGCCCCCTCTTTTAGGAATAAAGAGAAATTCAACACTTGCTTTTTAGTCCATAGGGGGAAAACGTTTTTAATACTGCACCCACGCCTGACTACATTGAGAAAACACTAGCAAAAGAAATTCAACAAAAATGAAGAGTGAAGCACTGCTGCTTTCACAGGTTGATTAAACTTCATTTTATAAATTACACAAAAATACTTTTTAAAAAGAAAGAAATTACACAGAAAGCTATTAGAATTGCAAATCACCAATTTTGTTGTCTGGAAAGGAAGACTCCTGTCTAACAAAATAGTTTATTGGAAATCATCTTCTGTATTTATTTGGGCAAATTTTTAAAATAAAAAATGAAAAGACTGCTTTTATGTGCAGAAGCTAGAGGTTCAGTTCCTAAGAGAAAAATATTTTAAATATTAGCACCATAGCACGTGGTCCATCATTCTGTTTCCATGCATCCTCCCGTTACGAGAAGCATTTATGCAGAAGCTTGTCCTCCAAAGACGTTAATTATGGGACACTTTCTTCTACACAGCAAATCCCAGCAGATACGAAAAAATAAAATAGATGCTGCTGAAAGTTGTTTAGAATTTGTAAATGCCACTATCAAAAGCTGATCATCAAAACCATTTTAAACCAAATGTAGGAAGAATTTTGTTTTATTTCTTTGAACTGTTAAGAGTGAAATTCAGAAGCAAGCACCCCAACTAAACTAGAATACTGATATGACATATTCAGATTTTGGTTATTAAAAATGAGCAATTAAGATTTATTTTCTTAAATTTTTTCCTCTGAAGCTTGTCTTTTACTTGGGCAGAAAGCAAGGTAAATTAATGAGAAAGAAAGTGAATTTATTGAGTTTTTGTAACACCCAGACATATATTGTTCTGTAGCACTCTGATGACTTCACCGTGTTGCAAGATCTAGGCACCACCGGGGGAGCGCATTTGCTGATGCCCAGCAGCAAATCCCACATGCCCAATGAGTATTCACTGAATGAAATATTTCATAAATCAAGGAAATATAGAGTATCTTTCACTTCTCACCACTGAGATGGAACAGGCAGTGGTGAATGAGTCAGATTCGAAGGGTACAGTTTAAAGACCCTCTTGTCTCCCTTGCCTCTCTTAGCATCTAAACCCTACCCACCTTCCACTGTGCCTCACATAATATCGTGGGGATCCTTGGTGAGTGACTGCAGCCAGCTAGGCTATATGCCATGACAGGCCCTGAGCAACCCTGGGCAGTTTTCTCTGCATAGCTTCTCAGCAGACTAAATAAAGAAAGTCATCAAAGGGATATGCAGAGCTTTATGACTGGGACCCCAGTGCCATCAGTGCCAGAAAGGTACCTGCTGTCCTTGACACTCACTGAGGATGAACCAGGTGCATCCCAGATGGAAAAAGTCACTTTCTCCTGACTTTATAAGACTCCTCCTTTGACCCACCAGTCTTGCTGGTGCACAGGACCACAGCTCTGTCAATAAGACCCCAGTGAACTGCAGCTCTCATGACCCTGGACCTGTCTGCCTCTTTCCTCAGTCAGGGTAGCTTGGAGCCCCTTCTCATGTACAGAGACCAGGCTTTTCTGGAATAACTGTCATTAAAGATGCACTCTTTTAGGTTTAAGAAATGAGCAGTGTTTACTTTGGAAGAATAATAAATACTCCTCAATGGAATTATCACAGAAAAGGTGAGTTTTAATAGTAAGCAGAATAAGACAAAATAAAGCAGATCGAAATAAGACAGAAGAGATCATTGGAATGGCAATAACAAAGATGTCAATCATGTTTCTTGAATAAATGAGTAAATTAATGAATAAATTCAAAAGAGCTGAGAATGAGTGTGTGGGGAGTAAAGAGTGAGACGGTGCCAGGGCAGCTGGAAGGGACATATTGGCACCTTCCAGCCCATCTGGCAAAGCCACCCACATAAATAAGGGCTTGATAAGTAAAAATTGCTCTAATGTAAAACCAGCACCTCCATCCTACCTGCCTACTTTCAACTAGATGACCTCCCTTTTATGCTCCCTGTCTATAAAAACTTGGAGCTACTGCTGGGTGGGACAGAGAGGCACAGACAAAACACCCTGCTTATTCCACGGTTCACCTGTGACAAGCATGATACTGAGCTTTGCAGAAACCTAAGCCCATCAAGAGTAGTTCAATAATCTGGGCACAGTGGCGCACACCTGTAATCCCAGTGACATAGGAGGCTGAGGCAGGAGGATTACAAGTTCCAGGCCAGTCTCTGGAACTTAAAGAGGCCCTAAGCAACTCAGTGAGACCCTGTCTCAAAATAGAAACCAAAAAGGGTTGTAGTAAAGCATCCTTGGGATCAATCCTCAATACTCATATAAACAAAAGCAAATAAATTAAAAAAAAAAAAACCAACAACCACAATATAAAAACAGAGTAGTTCAATCAAACCAGGAATTTATTGATATTGCTATATTGTAAGGAATGGAGGCAATGAGTTAGAGGAGAGAAAAGTGATCAGTGTCCATGAGTGTTGGTTCCAGGACCCCAAGGGAAGCTAAAATCCACGGGTGCTCATGTTTCTTAAGTAAAGCAGTCTAGTATTGGCATGGAACCTACACGTCTCTTCTCGTACAGCTTAAATCACCTCCAGATTACTTACACTCGCTAAAATAAGGTAAATCCCATGGGAATAGCTGCCTATCTACGTTACTTAGGAAATCACAGCACAGAGGCTTCTTTTCTTGTTGTAGTTTGCTCTGCAGAGGAAGGTCATGTGAAAGAAGCTGAGCTCCCAGGCCTTGCTCAGTGTCCAGTTTTATCATCAGACCACTCCCTTTTGTCCAAGCCTATTTCTCTGGGAGTGTCCAGTAGGTCTCAGGATGGCTGCCTCCTGCACTCTTCGCTTCCTGTGTCGGGTGAGACTCACTTGAAGCACCTCTGCATGCTTTTCTATGCTTCGTCCGCCCTTGCTGGGGCCTCCGCCACAGAGCCAGGCTGCCAGTGGGCAGCACAGCCCCCCCCACGGCGGAGCTTTCTGCTTCCTGCAATCTGTACTTGATCATGCTTCCTTTCAAAAGCACGCTAAGTTATATATTTAAATACCCTTTAAATTCCATTACTCTTTCAATAAAAGAAGTAATTTTGATATCTTAATATTTCATCTGCTAGAAAACTCCCAGAAGATTTACATTAAGGAAGACATGAACATTTTGTGCTATTAATTTTGTATGGCAGAATAAATTATAAAAATATATTTACTACTTAGCGCCACAAAATTTAGATTTCTAATATAATTTCAATATCCAATTGATTTCTCTAGCACTAATTTTATGGTTAATAGGCAAGGAGTTGGTCGATAGTTTCCAAAATATAAGACCTTTTATGCTGTTTTTAAGTTACTTTTTACTTCATTCTACTGGAGACTAATTGTACACACTGCAGAGACCTGGATCACCAGTGACACCCACTGTGCCTGATACAACACAGGTGTCCAAAGCGTGTCCTGGAAGAACGAAGGCGCAGGGCCGATGACAGTGCGTGTCAATACCTGGCCCTGTCCACTTTGATTCTGTAAGTTTCTCGGATACATAGTATTACATAACTGCCATAGTAGGCACTTACACAGGTTCACAGGAAGCAAAGAGGAGTACCTTCTACCCTCATGCCTCCAGCCCATCAGATCTGCCTCCAGGAGCAGGCACAAACCCTCCCTGCAGCCTGTGGCCTCAGGGCCTCCACATCCACTCTCCTTGCTTCTGGCTTGCTGCTCTACTTCTGCTTTCTAGTAATGATTTTACTTTCCAAAGAGAAGAAAAGGGGGGCATAAAATATGGACTTTTTGATGACTTAGGCTTTCTTATATTTAAAATCTGAAAAATACTTTTCACAAAGGAAATATACATTTGCATGTACTCATAAAATATTCATGTTGAAATATGCAATATACATTTATGATCCCTTAATTAGTGTTGTAGTTGAATAAGATTTTAATTAAAATGCAATTTGTTAATTCATTAGTGTTGGACTGTAACTCCAACATCCATTTTCAGTAATTAATAGATCTTGAAAATACACTATTTATTTGGTTTTCACTGAACTACCTCTTTCAACACTTTCTTCTATTGGATATCACTACATTTTATAAGGAAAGGAATGTCAGAGTAGGACTGTTTAAAAAAATAATTTAGAGAATATTACCAACTGACCTTCACTTGAATGTCACTTTATTGAAGGAGAGACTTTTGAGCACCCCGTAAAGCTGTGCCTTACCCTCTCATGATTAACTTTTTTTTAAGAGAGAGGGACAGAGAGAGAGAGAGAGAGATTCAATTTTATTTAGATTTTCATCTGGTTTTCATTGCTCCAACCCGTAGCTATATATGTGGTGCTGGGGTTTGAACCACAATCCTTAAGCATGCCAGGCAAGCGCTGTGACCTCTCAGCCACCTTTCCAGCACTCGTGATTATCTCTTTTTCTCCACTCTAGTTTTCTTTACTGTATCATCTTTCAACAGTCTCTATATTGACCATCTGGGAGTTTGGCTTTTCCTGCAGTAATGGAAGTGCCCCGAGAACACAGAAAGTGTCCACTTCATTCGCTGCTGTCCTGCAGGCCCTGCAGCCTTGCTCAGCAGAAGGCAGGTGTGCAGTCAGGTTCTACTGAGTGAGTGGATGCCTCCCACGAATCCCAGGGGATGGCACACAGTTAGAAGTAACACATCCATAAGAATACTATTTCAACATGATCAGACCACTAGAATGTAAGTAAATGAATTCTATTTATTAGCAATAAGCAATATTCAGTAAAGTACTAACATAAAGATCCTAAAAAGGCTATAAATTATACTTTATAAGAAAACATAAACATAAAGAGAGCTATCATGAGATCTCTGGGGCTTATACATAAAATTAAAAACAACTATTTTCATTCTTGTTTCCTGAGCAGATGAAAATTCAAATTAACACCGTATTAAACAAACAACAAATATATCAAAAATATAAAATTTTAATGAATTATTTAAAACAGCATCTTTAAAACATTTTTTGATGTTTTAGGGTCCCTGATAGCTCAAAGGACTGGCTCTGGTTTCAATCCTTCCAGAATTCACCATCATGAGAGGAAACATGAAAATATATTACCATCTTATTCAGCAATGAGACTAGGACTTGTGTGTGCGGGTTTTCCAGGGAGGAGGGTCCTCCAGCACCTGGGGAAGCACAGGGAGCCGAGTCTGCGGCAGGAGCAATTACCAGCTGCAGAGGCTGGGTGGGAGGAGTGGGGCCTATGGGTGTGGGAGAGGAGGGCAGCCTGAGCACAGGTACTGGGCAAGAACGAGACATGCACATGACAATCTACACACACGCAGGTTCTGAACTCGATGAGAAGAACCGGAGTGATTACTCAGGAAGCTTAATCCTGATGTTGTATATTAATAAGAAGAAAACCTCATCAGAAAGGTTTTCTAAAATAGTGGTATATTCCAGAGAGGATTTTTTCATTTGGTATGGGCCTCATTACTTCTGCAAATTGATCTAAATTCTAATATCAGTGACCAGACAAATATTAATAGTAACATTGCAACTAACCAGCATGTTTTCCTTTCACCCTCTCCTCTATCTCCCCAGGGGTACACCAAAGCCATCATAGCCCACATTTCTTCATGAAATGAACCGTCTGCTAAATTGCTACTTGAGATTTGAAGCTAGTCCCAATTGTTAGTTTATTAAATGTAATAAGTTACAATAATGAAGTGTTAAAATTATAGCTCACACAGGCAGAAAAAGCTAGAGATTCCCAAACAGAATTACAAAAATCTTAACATTTGAATTTTTTGACTTGTGGCTTTAATATCACCAGTCTAATACACAAGTGTGTCTCATAATGCATTTAAATTTTAAGAAAAAAGAAAATGTGAATGCAAATGAGTAATCCCTTTTGTGTATATACAAATATTTCTTGATTACCCAAGTGACTCTTCAAAACTGTAAATTAATAACAAACCCAAAGTGATTCTTTCTGTGAAGTAAGACTTTTAAAAAACTAAATTCTCTCTAGTCCAATGTTATACTTTGTTGGTTTTTAAAAAGCACTTAAAGATGCTTAGTAAGAAGTTATACAACTTACTTCAAATGGAAAGCATTTAAAAGATGCTTTGCGATTGATGGGCTGGTGCCTCTCAGGAGACCCACCCTTCCCCAGGTAGGGATCATGAGATGGTGAATGTCTCCCCAGGGTGACCCCACCCACCTTATCTTCTGACTGAAGGTCAGAATATTGTCATGTTAACTGCATACTGAAATAGGAACAAGATACATATGTGAACACACACAGAGCTTAGGTAGCTACAAAAATTAGTGCTGTGGTCGACACAGAGTTTTTACAAGTCTTTTCCTTGTGATTTTTCCAAACTAAAAATGTACTATCTTGGATAAAGATTAAATTTGTGTGTGTAGGGGTCATCATACACAAAATCATACACTCTCCTTAGTTGACTGCATTTGCTTAGTGAAAGGACCGACATGAGAAATACAAAGCCTATTGTATTATTTTTACATGGGAAAGATTTAGACGTCTTTCTTTGGGAAAAGAGTATATCTCAAGATAATCATTTTTTTCTGCATCTAAGCCAAGATATTAAGGTAACTGAGAAAATAATTCTATAGAAATAAAGGAAAGAAAAACCTCTGGTCAAAATGACCATAAAAAAGAAATACTACTGGTGCTGGAGAGGTAGCTCAGCGGTTACGGTGCTTGCCTGGCGTGTATAAGTACTAGAGCTCAAACCCCAGCACCAGTACACAACAAGGTCTCAGAGCAACAAAAGCCACATGAAAAACTAAATAAAATTGATTCTTTCTCTCCCCTTCTCTCTCTCTCTCTCTCTCTCTCACTGTCCCTCTTTCTTAAAAAAATGAAAGAAAGAAAGAAAGAGAAAAGAAATACTACCAATACTGGATGGGAAGTTTTTAAAAGATACAAAGGCAAATTCAAAGTCCCCCAAAGGTAGAGGAAGCTCAACACTAGAGAGGGAGGGAAACAAGGCTGCACTGCACTAAGATGAGATTAGAGCTGGGTGCTGGGGGACACACCCAAGAGCCCACTGCAGGGGCATGCTCCTTGGGGCCAGGGATCCCCTGAAAAGGCAAACTCAAAACCACACCACAGTTACTAAAGGTAACAGATGAATATGAAGGAAACTTGAAATGAGTGTATTTAAAATATTCAACGTTTTAAAGACAGTCAGAGAAGCAATAGAGTAAAAAAAAGATACGAAAATAAAACTGGAAAGAAAAAGGTATACATTTCAGAATTGATATTCATTGAAATGACATTTGTGAAAGTTTCAACAGACAAGTTAAATAGTATATTAAACCTAGTTGAAGAAAGTAAATCAATAAACTGGAAAACAGTTGAGGAAATCACCTCAAATGACACACAGTGAATTAAAGAAAGATGCAGAGATACGGGGGCCAGAAGGAGAAAGTCCTGCTTGTGTTCAACAGGGACTCCAGAAGTCTTCCACTTTAAATCGGATACAACTTTTCAATTCACACTACCTAAATTCATACTAATAATGTTTTTTCCAAAACATAGAGTAGAACTTTTGAGTTAGTCATGTCTTATTGATACTAGGGATCTATAAAATATGTAGTGATACAGGCATGTGGACTGATCACCTGAAGGTCATTTAAAACATCAAACTTGCTATCTTTTATCTAATAATAAAAAGACTGAAGTAGGAGACAAGCAGATTGCCAGAAAATTGCATTCATGAAAATACACAAAATTTATGAACTAGTAAAAATACCAGGGCCTCTCAGTTTGAAAAATTTGTCTATAGAAATTATTTGAACCATGTTGTTAAAGCTGCAAATATTTGATATATACTGCAATTTGTTCTAGGATTTGATGCGTACTCTGGGCACTTTTCAGCCTCTTCCTTCGATCGGATCTGTTCAGACAGAAAGCTACTTAAGATCAGAGCCCATTCATTCAGGTTCCAGAGTTCAGCACTGTGTCTTCCTCATCATGAGCACTCAGTTACCTTATGAATAGGCTGGTCACTGTTGACTAACGTTGACAAGGGCACATTGCTTCTCTGTGCACAAAAGCATATTGGATTCAGTGTTTCAAACAGAATCCCAACAAGAATCTCTGACACTGTGTCTCCCAACATACCACAAGATTATCTAAGAAGATACAGGAAAAGAAAAATCCAGCATGCAACTGCAAATGGGTAGGATGAGTGGACAGGCAGATGTGAAGGAACTGCTCCTAGGCAAGGCCCACAGAAGTGGACTGAAAACAACAATTCACTGTTAACTTGTGATTTGCAAGAGGGACTCATCCAAAAGTAGACAGCTGCTTCATCTCTTCTACATTTTCTGCCCCTGTCAGAAGAATAAGGTCTGGAATAACCTGGGGCTGGATGGTAAGAAGAAGGAGAGAATTAGCCTACCCACCTGTCACTGTGAAGTAACTGCTCTTTAACACAAAGTGCACTTCCATCAAGGTGGGTACTCCTTGAACCCACAACTCTCACTCAGAACACAACTGAATGCTGGATAGGAAGGAGGAATAGAGCCCTCAGGGAGCACATGGCATTTTTGACTTAGAAAGTACTGTGCCTCACAAGCAAATTGCTGTGGCAAGGACAGAGGAAATAGCCAGTTACTTGTACATTTTAGGGATTGTAGGAATTTGCATGATCCGTCGATTCTAGTGCCCAACATTACAGAAGATCCTCTTTTAGACCAACAGAATAGAGCTAGGTGGAACATGCTCATACGAGGGTATTGGCAAGGTGCTGGGCAGTATATCTAAGTGTAGCTAAAATTTGAACTTGAGGCAGTAATGGACATAATGAGAGGTTTAAAAAGTGGATAAAGAGATGAAAATATTGAAGGAGACAAAGAGAGCAATGATAGGGTAGAGTAGAACTGTATAGTCTAGATATACTATTTATTCTAAGAATGAAAATAGAAAAATTGTGACACAATAATCATCAATTATATTACAAAAGAAAATTTTCTCAGTTGAGAAAAAGCTTCAGATATGTAGACAATAAGCTAATTGTATGAAGCAAAGGATGAATGAAAAGAAAAACATACATAGAAACAACTTTATCAAAAAAATAGTGCAATTACCCTGGCTGCCAAACAAAGCATACGAACAAGGAAACAAGAAGAGATTCTCTCAAAGAAACAAAAATCAGAGCGGCCTTAATTCTTCCACATCATATGTTAAATATGATGCTGTTCTACAGAGATGTGGAAGGAAACCATCTAAGAATGATAATTTCTATCCAAATGTGTTTCATGTATAAGGAAGTTGAAATGTTATATCTCCAAGATATTCAAAGGTTTAAAAATATTAACTTCTTATATTTCTTTTTTTTTTATAAAATTGCTTAAAGATGCACACGGACAGAAAGATATATCTAAATAAGAACTAATTATTTGGGAATTATGGCTAGAAAGGTTTATGGTTTTTCTTTTATTCAGACTGAAACACAATCTTGGAAATTCTATAGAAGTATTATTTGTAAAGGACATATCTTAGATTAGGGATTTAGACTGACTTTATAAAGATTTTGTCAACTATGTGCATTTTTACACTTTCCTAGAAATAAGAAATGTACTTTGTACGTAAGGAACATTTTCTTTTTAAAATAGTGCTTTCTGTTCTCTTCAAATGTGTGCTAACATCATGCTTACAATGACAAATCCACATATATATGAGAATTACCCAGAGAAAATCATCTGTGGTCTTGCTAGAGCAAAGCTACACATGGAAACACACTGGCATAAAGCTTTTCCAAAGGCTGTAATAATGACCATTAATAACTTAAAATCACATATTAAAAGATGGCTGTATTTTGCTGCTGTTGTTAAACTGGAGATAACTATTAATATTCCTGTGGCAGTATTCCCACTATCAATCTCTTCCTCTTAAATTGTTCCTACAATGTTCTTTTTAGCTCTTCAAACTTTTTCATATGAAACGGAGTCTCAAAGAAGTCAGAACATATATGTAGGTAAAAGATGAAACAGAAACATATCTGGATGAGTTTTATTTTATCATTTCCTAAATTTTCTACAACAAGCATGCATTATCTTCAATCCAGCAAAATTGAAACATTTAAGAATTAAAAATACATAAATTTATATATTATATAATGATGGTTATTTTTAAAAAGGCATTGTCTATGCTATGATCTCAACTGTGCAAAAACAAAGGCAAGACAGAAAACTTGCAGTAACATCAATAGTTGTATTTAGTGAATAGAGGAATGGTGACTGTTCCTTCTTATTTTACAAAATAAACATGTACAGACTTCATATTAAGGACAAAACTTTATACATAGTAGTAATGATGAGAATATATATATTATATATGTGAGTTCAACTGATTATCCTACCAGTCCTAATTTTCACATGAAACGTTGAAGGTCAATATAACCTTCTTTTTGACACAGGCAAAAAAAAAATTACTAAAATTGTTGCCTCAAGTATAGATTAAAATTTATATGATAATTCTTTAACATTTAATGCTTGAAAAGTACAAGAGAAAACTTCATACAACTGCTGGGTAATGAAAATTCACTGCGGATTTATCAGGCTTGAATCTGAAGAGACTCCTTGACCACTCTAAATAAAAACATCAATGATTGTTTTTCATGATCATACTGCCAATCTGATTCCATCTGTCATTTATCGAAGAGCTTTTGATCTCAACTGTACTTCAGTAAAGAGCAGGGATGTATGATAAGTGATAAGACAGAGAGGGCAACGTTCATTAGGTTATGAGCTGAACAGAGCTGGAGATTCACCTTCCAGGCAGATAGGGGAAGTTCATCAAAGACCCATTTGTGTCCCCAGATCAAGCTTTCTGACAAGCAGCCACACAGAGTTTGAATTTAGAGACTAGAATCCTGACTTCTAAAGTGACAAAGCCACTGCTAGGAGGGGGCTACAGTCTCATTTCTTTGGGGACATCAAGTGACCACAAGGCCACCCTCACTATGTTATGCTCAGGCCTGCCCAGACGCGCCTGTTCTCAGGGGTGGTCATCCAACCTGATGAGCAAGTGATTTGTTTTTCTTCTGGTTGTCAGGACTGAGATCTGAGACTTATAGTACTGCTTGTTCCCCCCAGGGTCCCTGGTGATGTGAATTGTCTTTAGCCAGTGCCTAACAAATCACTGTCACCAGGCTGGACTCGACCTTTCTTTTCCATCTATGCGCTTTCCAGGAGCTATAAATCAGCTGACTTTCAAGCTCGATGAGATGGCATATGCCCTAGTTTGAAGAACAGATGGAGGCTTGGGGGAAAATTGTTTCTGCAGGCTTGCTACAAGCAGCTCTGCTCCATAAAAGTGAACCATTCGCACTAATTTCTCACATAAATTATACAGGCAGCAGGGAACGCCAGCCCATTCAGCAGAAAATCTTCCATCCAGCTTCAGAGGTCATCTAACAAATATGAATTCAAGATATTTCTGATACATGGCTATATTTCTATGCTGCATACTTTTAAGACACAGCAATTTACGTTAAATAAAAGAATGGGATTAATCATGTAGGCAGTCACTTCAAAACACAGAATAGTACATTAATTGCCAGACAATTATTTTTTTCAAGGCTTCTGGAATACGCTTTATTAATTAATCACAGAAGAATTAATGATGGAAATATAGTGCACACTCATACAAGCATCAGGTAAATTGTCACTTGGGAAATCTGCCTTGCAAATTCTACTAAGGCCTGGAATTCAAACTCCAGCTTTGGCATATATATATATATATATATATATATATATATATATATATATACACACATTGCCTGGAACAATTCCAAGAGAACACTTATTCTTCATGTGAAACAAATTTTTCAGCTCCAATAAATGCCTAAAAGATTTCAAAAATCAATATCAGTTTTATCTTAAGGGCAAGAGACATAACATTTTTTTACCTCTTAAGAAACGGAAGGGGCTGCAGCAGCTCGGTGGTTATGGCACTTGCCGGCATGCATGGGTTCAAATCCCAGCACCACGTACATAACTAAGTGTCAGAGCAACAAAAGCCATGTGAAAAACTCAACAAAAATTGATTCTCTCTCTCTCTCTCTCACTGTCCTTCTCTCTTTAAAAAGCAAAAAACTGAAGCATTAAGAAAATGAAAGTACCGAAGGAATGAATTATATATCAAAATTATATAATCTTGTGAATATATTGATGGCAAATGGATCAGGTATCTCATCAGTGTGACTTACTTTAAAATGCAAAAAATATTTACAGATAATGAGCTATCATACTTTGGGGATGATTTTAATTGTAAGAAAATTAGTGTACACCTTAATAATAATTATATTCAACAACTGTGTTTCCTACTAGAAAATTATCGGTTATGTCAATGAAAACAGTTACATTGATAGAGCTTTCTGTAATTCATGAATACAGAAAAGAACTATAAAAAGGAAGAAGCATAAGAGAAGAACTACTGAACATCAGTCAGCCAGCACAGAACTGGAAGGTGTGATCCAAGCTACACCTGGACATTTTAAAGACGTATTTAAGTATTTTAATTAATTTTTATGAACAGCATTTTCTTTACTTGGATGATTAATTTGGACATATGTTTCTAGTCATTCAGAAAGAGAGATAAACTTGTTCCTACCCTTTTGAAAGTAAAATATAACAAACAAGTGGCCATTGGAAAGCGTTTGTGCATAATCTAAGGGGCATTCTCACATTAAATGTTCAACATCTCCAAAACTGCCGCATAGAATCCTGGACCCCAGAGTTTACTGGTTTGAATTAAACTTGCTGTTACTAACCCTTCCACTTTGTTTTCAGAAGATTTGGCTGCTGGCAAATTTCTATTCAGCATTTGTTGTCTGAAGTATTTCATGAACATCTCAAGATACAGTTACTCTAATAATTATGCATCACAATTTCTTTGAATCCCCATATTGAAAAAGTGTCATGGGGATCACCAGGACACTTTTGTCACTTATGGACAAGGAATCAAGATCTCATAAGTGAGCAGCACAGTCATGAGATGATGTCCAGAGAATCAAAACCTGGAAACAGTTAGCTTGGCATTCATTGAACAGGCACAGACCTCTGTGCCAGACACCACTGTGGGCCTGAGGGTCCAGGAACCCTACTGGAAACACCAAGAGCTCCCTGCAAGATTTCAGGCATGCCCGTTCTCACCAACTCTGTTATCTGCTCCTCTTACGATCGCCTTGTCTTCCTGTTCCTCTCATCTTTCTTACTCATGCTAACTTGAGTTATCTTGTAGTTCTTTGTAAGATAATTTAAACTGATTTTGAAATAATGTGGGGATGTAAATATATAAAGGACATTTACATAAATGTTTATTAAAAAGTATCAGACAAGTGTTTATAGTTAATTGATTAACAAAATTAATTTAAGAAATCATTTTTTTTAATAAATAAACAGCCTTTCAATCCATGTTTTAATCAACAGGTAGCTGTATTAATGTATCAGCCTCAAGTGACTTAGGCTTTCCTGGTGAAATTTAATCTCTCTCCAATCACCTAGGGAGGAAGACCAGGTTTGACAACAATAGGAGCTAAGTCCATTCCCACCTGTACCTGCTCATGTGTGTCAGTTCTGGCTTTGATGATTTGATTGCAGTGTAACCTATTACTGAAAATCATTCTTATACCAAATAAACAGGGGGAGATAGAAATGCAGTAATGTCCCTGACAGCATGCTACTTCTGACCAGGACCACTCCGACACAGCAAGGTAGGGGTTATAACATGTGGCAAGGGGACTCTAAGGCAATAAATGCACAAGTACTGTTGAGCTTTTCCCTTTTGGAGACAGTGTAAAAGCTGTGTGATTTTGCTACATTTGTGATAGAGTTTGAATTATATCCTGATTTTCCTAGAGGTTTAAAAGGTAGCTATCTCCTATTCAAATCTGGTTAATTCCTGGAGCTTCCTTGTGTGCTATATTAGAATTTTAGAGGAAAACAAAACTTAGTGTATGTCACACACTGCCGCATAGCATTGTCAGGCATAGCTGGAAGATGACTTTACTCGATAATTACTACATCAAAACGCCTATAAAGTGAAAGAATTTAGAGATACTTTAGTGTGTGTTTGTAGTTCTTTTCATCTCTAAAATAAGTGAATGGATATGATATATTTATTTTAAAAATCTAAAGTGCTTTTGACATATATTTTGCCAACTCTCTCCTGAGGTCTCTATTGAGGTGATTATTTTAAAATAATTTTCATTTCCATGCTGTTTTAGAGAATGGCTAGGAATCTGAATTCACAATAAATGATGAATCTCATGATGCTAGCTATGATTCATAGTTGTGTTCACTAAGTGTACAAGTAGTAATTTTTATTTCCAGTTCATTCAAGTTAATACTCTAAAGGACCTCAGATTTCCTGCCAAATAGAAAATTAGAATGGGTTCCTGGCTCCATCTCCCAAAATCAGCCCTGGAAAAATTATAGGGAAGAACACGGATTTCAGAAAGTAAGTAACAAAAAGGAAAAGGAGGAGGAAGAGGGAAACAGGAAGAGGCAATGGATAAGCAAGAAGACCAGGAGGAGATGGTAAAGGTGGATATGGAGGAAGGGAGGAGGAGGGGAGATGGGAGGGGAGCCTGGCCCCTGGAAGGTGGGGCGGGGGAGGCCTGGAGAGCGCAGAAAAGCTGTGTAGACTTCCCCGTAATTTAGAATCCCCCAGACTCTGCTTGAGGTTTGGTTTAAGTCTCCTCTCCACAACAGGGCCACCTCCTGTATTTATGCCTTTCTCTGCTCCTTGTTTAAGCTACAGGGGCAGAAACAAGGCACTGCATATTTTGCATGTTTATTTAACATTTTCTTCTCCAGGATGCCTGTATGGAAAACCTTTAAGCAGAGCGCAGCCACTCCCACCCTGATCAGTATCCTTGTGATTAACAATGCAGAAGCACAGGAAATTGAAGATGAGAAAACTCAAACACAACTTTAATTTAATTTAATTTCCATTGTGCATGCTCATTATTTGATAACTCACCCAGACTGCCTAGCTCCTTCACTGCTATGCTTGCAGTGTGGATATTGAAGAGGTGAACAGCCAAGTTCCCTGACTGTTAGTGGAACCAGGAAGCAGAAAGTTAAAACCTTTAAGTTATTATGCTTTTTTATGGCTTAAACCATATTTAGCCATATTTAGAAAATGCACATTTAGAAATAAAAATGTAACCCATGCTTGGCCTTGTAGATTTCATGTTCTAGGTTTGATCGATTAACCTCTCATAAATGGTAAACTGGCCATCAACAAGCATCAAATATTTTGCAAAATTTTTCTAATAGTCACCAAAGAATTTATAATAAGGATGCAAGCATGATAATACACATCCGCAGTTCTTAATTTTTCATTTTGATGATGATTCTTACATCTGGATAACAGATGCCAGCATTGATTTTTTTGACTGCCATTAGCTTAATCTAGAGTCACTCAGTCTAATATAGAAATCATGTGGGCTATTAAAATTAAAATTAAAGAAAATTAAAAATCAGTTCCTCAAAAGCTTCAGCTTAATGGGATACAGTACAACACGGCCAATTGTATTGTATCCCACTATGCACACGTAGAATACTTCCACTATTGTAGAAAGTAGTGTTGGACATCACTCTGATCTTTAGTGACACCTTAAGAAGCGGACTGAACTGGACAGTTGTGGAATTCAGCCTGCCATATTGCTTTAGCATATGGGAAAAATGGACATTTCCATGTGCTCTACACTGTCTTGTCAGTCCAGGATGGACATGAAGAAGTTCAGCTCTCTTGTTTCTAAGATGGTATCATGGAATGCTCTTTCTATTTCAAGAAGATATGGTGGTGTCTCATACGGTGATGACATGCTCAGCTAATCCTGAGCAAATGGGGGCACTTGACTGCAGCAGGGATCCCCACACAGCAACTCCCATTCGGGAAAGTCCGGAAGAGGATCCTCCACTGTGGTTTAGGTCAGTGAATCCTAAAATTTCATAGTCACAGTCCTCTGAATCTGATGAAGAAATGGATTTTCCTTCACTTGGATCTGCCACCATTTCAGGCATGCAGGTCCCCGCTTCGTTCTGTCCCCACACAGAGATCCTGTACAGCCCCCAGGGTTTTGTGTTGTGCTTTAAGACTGGGGGAAGGCATGCTGCTTCCTTCAATATTCAAGGCCCTTTCCTTAGGAATGGCATACTAAATAAGCCCCTAATCTTAGCAAGCAAGGGACTGTGCCCAGGGTCAACACTCCACGAAATAAATCTGAATATACTGAGACATTGTTCACAAACCTCTGTTAAAATAACATTAATGTCTCATTTTCAAAACTACAGTAATAAGAGGCTGGAGCGGTGGCTCGGCAGTTATGGTGCTTGCCTGGCATGCACAAGTACGCAAGTTCAAACCCCAGCACCACGTACTCAACAAAGTCTTGTAGGAATGGAAGTCATGTGAAAACCTAAATAAAAATTGCTTCTCTCTTTCTCTATCACTGTCCCCTATTTCTTTAAAAAAAAAACTACAGTAATAAATTGAAATATAGTAGTATAATCCTAAAAGGTAGAAGTTTACAGGTTCTGGAATAAGATGTTTCTCTAAATTTATGCTATTACACTACCAGTGACAGCAAATAAATTGTTTCCTCTTCATTATTACTTTTTAGCTTGCTGAATTAGTACTATGATCAATAGTAGCATAAAGGAATTAATATAATAAACAAGAAAAGCAGATTTCATTACTGACAACTGTAATTTTATCAAAGACAAAACAAAATGATCCTCTTATTTTAATTAATAATTTATTTTCAGGATGATTTTTTTTAATCTCTTGGCACTTCTGAAAGTAACTCACAAAACTATTTGAACAGGTAAAACCGAATCGATATTAATGCTTTTCATTAATGCAATTTGCATGTAGGTTACAATTACTTAAAATACTAGCACTCACTTACTTTTCATAAAGAATTTTGATGGACTCTTATACTCAATGTAAATCAGGTTTTTGAGTAATCCTGTAGTTATATGAACCAGAACACAGACAAGCAAGCACAAAATCAATGTAATCAAAAAAATATAAATAAACCCCAAAAAATCACAAGAAACTTTAGGACTATATACTTATGTTAAGACTACAATATCTTTGTAAATTAGTTATACTTGCTGTGCATTGTGTTTCATCACACATACACTTTCATATGGCACACCTGCATTCTACTAGAGATGCAGGTAAGGAGGATAACAATGTTCCTTATCCTCTCTACCCCCATATTTACCACAAGGCTTAATAATGATGCCATCATGTGGGGTTTCCCCCCCATATTTTGGAATAATTCTAAGTTTAATAACTTCAATAACTTCTGACTGTTCAAGATTTAGAAATACTTGCTAACAATATGAAAGTATTTTTAAAGACATACTAGATATGATACCAACAATTCTTTCTACAGAGAAGGGAAATAGTCTATTTTTCTCAGCATCTAAGCTATTATCTTGGTGAATTTCTTAATTTAATATTGTTATTCTTAACATAAATTTGTTTGGTACTTATCACAAGTAATTCCTGCTTTCACCTTCACACCCAACCTCCAGACTCCTTAGTCAATGTGTCAGTTACACAGCTGCACTGCTGTTTGGCCAAAGCCTTTTATTTGCCTTAGCCTGATGTTATGTGCAAATGTGAGCAACTGCTCTGCTGTCTTTAGCAGAAAGCACTTTAAGTGGATAAAAATCACCAAAAGCAAAGTCGTCAATAACAAAAATAATTAAATAGCAGAAGCGGCTAGAGATCAGCATTCATTTTTCAAATTAAATGTAAAAGCCTTCTCCAGTTAAGAGATTGGCAAGTTTTTGCAAATAACATCAGTGAGCCTTTTAAAAAGAAACACAGCCACATTAGGATGGAGTCATTAGGCAATACATTTATTTTGAAGCCAATTAACCTTTCGTCAGAAAAATGTCGGTGCTGTGATGGCTTTGGCGGTGGAGGTCAGCCTCTAACAGGGCGGTATGACAGGCCTCGCATAGCGGCAGGGGCTGCGGACGAGCGCAGGGCCCAGCGAGCAAGGAGTATTGGACTTTTGTATTCTACTCTGCATTTCCAGGGAGCAGACAATCTTGACCTATCCATTTAGGTAATTAAAGCTTCCATTTGGAAGTGTCCTGCAGGAAGGTGAAATTTGGGGGAGATAAATGGCTGTTGCTCTCTGCATCCAGCCGCCAGTTCCATCACTGATGGACTGCTTGAAACAGGCTCGGCTGCCAGGTTCTCATAAAAATAGAGATGAATTGGGCAGCAGACAATTCTCTAAGGCAAAGCAACTCTGTCATTTTCTTCTTTGTGGGCTATAATTTAATTGTTAGTCAAGGTGGCTGGCGCAGGGGTGGGGCTTTCTCTAAGAGCTTACCCACCATCTTCCATTTGCTGAGAAATTACTCCAGTTTATTTACTGAGCAGCCAAGTTTGTTTGGCACTGGGAGATGTCACTTCAGCAAGCACAGCTGGCTGTCACAGCTGTGCCCAGGTCTTACCTTCCAGGCTATTTTATTTCCTTTCGAGTCATGCTCAAGGGCGATTGGGAAGTCTCCTCGCTCATAAAATTTTCGAAATGCTGTGGGCTTGTTTGGTCTTTCTTTAAACGCCCCTGCAGCTGGAGGGCCTCGTACCTTGAAAGAAAAAGGTAGTCATCAGGTTCTAAAACCCACTTAAAATCCCCAGCAAAAAGGCTGCTTCTCCCCCACCCCACCCCCTGAAGATTTCAACTTGTCAAAAAGATGCTGGAAGATAAAGACCAAAGTGTCTTATCAGGTACAATCGAGATTTCAAACTAATACATACACTTGGGGGAAGAAAATTATTTTACACTACTACGGGTCTCCTTTGTTTTAAGATACTTTAGAAAGCTTTTTTAGAAAATGCCACTTCAGATACCACCTTGTAAGGAAGAGAAGTTTGACTTTATGTGTAAGGAAAATATTTTAATAGAGCTAAGTTCAGAGTGTTGAAAATTTAAAAATTTCTAATAATTGCAAATTCTGACTTCAGGCCTGAAACACCTTGTGGAATAGTGAAGTAATAAATTTAAAATATTTCCTTTCACTCTTTCTATATAGACATGAAATAATGATGTATGTTCTCATATTATGACTATTAACAAAAAACCGAATTATAGTACAAATGGGAAACTAGAGAGTTTATAAGGAAAAAGGCTGGCATACCACATGCGTGTATAGCATGCTTTTGGTAGTATGAATTCACGAGAGAGCACTACTATAATCATACAAGAATATGGCACCTCCAAAACTGTCTCATTCATTACAGAGGAAATATGTCCTGTAGAATTGTTCACATTGAGCACCTCTTTTCACTCTGCTTTATTTATATCTAAACTAACTCATCAGGTTATAAAATTTGAAGTGCCAAGTGAGCTATGTAGAAAATTACAGTCTACTGTATTTTCTTACAGGTAGACTAAGCACAACTGTCTTTTCTGCTTGTAGGAATAGGTAAATACCAGTAATTTTATGTATTAGTTTAACAAAATCATGATTGCTTTGCTAACATTTAACAGGGACAAACTAGCAAATAATTTAACATTCAATTTATTTGTTATATTAATTTTAATAGTTTTGTTAAAACTTCAATTTTAACAAACATATTAACATATCTATAATTATACTAAATGAAAAAGATATAATAAATACATTGCAGCTAATGCACCTGGAGAGGGTAATATTTGAATGTGAGTGGGGCGTTAAGAATTATTACCACGAGGGAATGCTGAGGCAGAGGAGAGTGAAGCAACACAAAGGTGTTTATTAAAGTTTAGATCTGACCCTGCTACATGGCACTTTTTCCCAGTTTGTGATTGAGGCAACACTGGTATCACCAGTGGGAAGCAAATTTTTGTCTTCATCATTGAAGATTAGAAATTTGTTCTGGTACTAGAATTATGCACCGTCACTTTCAGTTCGATTCACTCGATTGTTAAATAGCCACCTGCCTCTGACAACTCTTTTATGGAGAACTCTGAGCTAGAGGCTGTATACAGAAAGTACATCTTCGATTGCATTGCTATCATGGAAATTGTAAAGCTGTGATTCCTGGACTTTGGTAATTTATGAAGTAGTAAATTTTGCATGACATTTTTGGGAATTGATAAAGGACAACTATTTTTCCTTTTTTACTCAAGAAGTTATTACCAACTTGTCACCGTAAAGAGAGAAAACCTGGCCAAGGTTAACCAGCATGGATGCACGAATACACACTTACAGAACGTTAAAGTGCAACAGCGCACATGCATGGTTAGTGTGCACAGGCACACGTGGGTGCATGCGTGTGTATATCGTTATTACAGAGCGCTGATTACTGGTCAGCAGAAGCCTCATTTTATTTTTCTTATTTAACTTTTTATTCAGATACTTTTAAGCAGTTGTAAGGAATAATATAAAGCGAACCCATGTATTCTTTACCTAGTTCCCCCAATAGTACTTTCCTGAAGAACCACAGGACTGATTTGTAGCTAAGTTGGTGACATCAGTATGTAAAAGAAGCAGACTTTTTATCACCGTGAAGATCCCTCAGCGTCCCGTTATGTAGCTACAGCATTTTGCCCTAGCCCTACCTACCTCTTCACCATTTCTCAAATTCTGTTATTTTGAGAACCATATGGTGTGTACTTGTTGAAACTGGCTTCTTTTCATTCAGTGTAAATCTCTGGAGATTTATGTAAATTGTATAAACTGTAGCTCAGTACTTCCTAATGCTGACTGACAATCCACGGTGTTAACTATTCACCACTGAAGGTCCTCAAGGTTGTTTCCTGTCTTTACTGTAATGAATAAAACTGTGACTGTTGGGTAATGGTCTTTATTAACTTCAGGAAGTTCCGCTTTTCTTATTTTTCTTAGTTTTAAGTTAGAAATGTTCAATTTTATCAAATATTTTTTCTGAGTCACTCGATATGCTCATGTGATTTTTCCTCTGTCACTTTCTGGCGGAGTTCTGGAGTCTGGGAATTACAACTTCCTTAATGGTGACAGAGCTTTTCAAATTATCCATTTCCTACTGGGTGGCTTTGGTGTTTGTGTTTTCTGAGGAATTGGCCCATTCCATGGAAGTAGTCAAGCTTATGTATACAGAGTTGTTTGTAGTTTTCTACTACTCTTTTGACATCTGTAATGATATCCATTGTTCATTTCTGATATTTATCATTTTGTATCTTCGGTTTTTTTCCTTGCCAGTCTTGCTAGAAGTTTTTTCAGTTTTTTTTTTTTTGTTGTTGTTGTTTTTACAGAGACTCATTCTTGATTTTTTCTGTTGATTTCTGCTTTCATTTTGTTCATTTATTTCCTTTTTTCTGCTCAATTTCCTAACTTTTGCCATGGGGGCCTAGATCATTGAGACATTTCCTCTTTTCCATTTGTGTGTGTTCAGTGCCACTAGTTTCCCTGTTTTACCTCTGTCCCAAAAGATCCTGGGACAGCGTTTTGTTTTCCCTCAGTCACGTGGCCAACACAAACTCTGCCGGAGTGGAGTGGGCCGCACTCTGTGCGGGTGGCTGGGCCTTTTCCTCAGGATGCTGCTGTGCTTTTCCCTGTCTTTGCTGATTTGCTGGCCGTCCTCTGCAGGTTGTTAAGCCTCCCGCTGCGGTCCAGGAGTCACCTACCCCTCCTTCAGTCTGTCAGCTCGTTTCACATTTCTGCCACGCTGTATTTTAGTCATACACACAGGATTTTTGTGACTTTCTGTTGTCCTGACCCTTGTCCATGTAGGCAATGTCTCTAGACTGCTCTCTTTTCACTGTGCAATGTACCCCTCTGTCTCTGGTGGGGTTTTTTTTTTTTCTCTGAGGTTTACATAATCTGGTGTTATTTTAACCATTCCAATGTTTTTATTCATGTTTGCTTCACATTGTTTCTCATTTCCTTTTACTTTCATCCTGACTATATCATTAAACTTTTTTTGCAGATAGTTATGTTACTGGGTCATGATTTTTATTTTTATTTTATTTTTAAATAGAGAGAGAGAGAAAGAGAGAATCAATCTTATTTATTTTTCCATCTGGCCTTTGTTTCTCTGACCCTTAGTTGTGTACATAGTGGCTTGGGTTTGAACCTGGGTCCTCACCCATGCCAGGCAAGCACTCCAACCGCTGAGCCATTGCTCTGGCCCTGGATCCTGAGTTTTAATCCACTCCACCAATCTGTGCCTTTTAACTGAGGTATTTAAGAACATTTACTTTCAATGTGACTTTTTTTTAAGAGAGAGGTGGGGGGGGGAGAGGGCAAGAGAGAGAAAGATTGAGAACCAAATTTATTTTTCCATCTGGCCTTTGTTTCTGTCACTTAGTTGTGTATGTGGTGCTGAAGTTTGAACTCGGGTCCTCAGGCTCGGCAGGCAAGCGCTCTATCCCTGAGCCACCTCTCTAGACCCTCACTCTGATTGCTCCCATGCTGAGGCTTAAACATGGCACACAGTCTTTTGTTTTCTCTTTGTTCTAGTTCTCATTCTCTATTTTCTTTTTCACGTCTTCCTGTGGGTTAGTTGAACATATTTAGAATTCTATTTTATCTATTACACTTTTAGTATATCTCATGATACAGCTTTTGTAAATTATTGGTCTAGGTATTGTGATGTATAAGTGTATACATACAGGTGTACATGTATACACGCATGTGTGCCCAGATACACATTTACATACATATGTATGTATGTATACATGCATACATGTACATATAAACATATCTTACATTTTATGAACATATATTACATTTTATGAATTCAGATGAAATGCAGAAACCTTGCCTCTCTATTACGTGCCCTTACTCTCTCTAGTTATAGCTGAGATATTTCTTCTACATACATTTAGAACCATATCAGAAACTTTCATAATTTTTGCTTCAAGTGTTCTGTATTTGCTTTTATTTCGCCATGTTCTTTCTGCCTTTTTTATTGCTTCCTTTCTTTCAAGGGAACTTTCTTAGACATTGTTCTAGTGTAGGTCTGCTAGGGATAAGTTCTCTTAATTTTCTATTATCTGAGAATGATTTAATTTTATCTTCATTCTGGAAACTATATTCAGCTGGTTATAGTATTTGTAGTTTACAGTTATTTTCTTCTACCACTTGAAAAATATTGTGCCTCTTCCTGTAGCCCTCATGGCTTCTGATGAGGAATCTACTGCCGTTCAAATTGTTTTCCCTTATAAATACTTTTTACTTTTCTCTTAGAATGTCAATGTTTTTTCATTGTCTTTAGTGTTCAGAAGTTTAGTTGTGATGTGCCTTGCCATGCATCTTTAGTCTTTTAATGTTTGAATTTTGCTCAACTCTGTGAATGTGTAGGTTCAAGTCTCATAAGTCTCATTAAAATTGGAAGGTGTTCAGCCCTGATTCTCTGAGTACTTTTCCAGGTCTGACCTCATTCTATTCTCCTTCTGGATTCCATAGACATTAGACTCTTTATTTTTATTATTTTTAAGGGTGTTTTTGTTTTTCAGAGTGGATAATTCTTACTGCTCTTCCTTCAAGTTATGAAGCCTTCTGAACTTCCATTCTGCTATTGAACCCAAATATTCTTTTTATTTAATATCAGTTATCCTTTTAAGTTATAAAATTTGATTCTTCTTTGTCTTCTATTTCTTGTTGGGACTTCCTACTTTTTCATTGTTTTGAATGTGTTAATGATTATCCATTAAAGCATTTTTGGCAATGGTTACTTTCAAATTCTAACACTTCTAACTTTTCTCTCACCTCAATATTGATAACTATTGAACGTATTTTTTCATCCACTTTGAAATTTTCCTGTCTACAGATTTTCCATTGACACCTAGGCATTTGGTATATTATGTTATGAAAACGGTGGACCAGCCTTCAATTTTAGCTTGTTTATTCTGACGTGCCTGGTAGGGATGTGGAGAAGGGCACCAGCTCATTACTGCCAAGTTGGGTAGAAATATCAGTCCTCCACTTGGCTTCCATGAACCCAGAAGAGAGAAAAAAGAGCCCAGAAGAGAGAATGCCCCATTAATACTAAAGGTGGGTAGGGATTCTAGCACCCATGTGACCTCCACTAATACCTGCCAGCTGGGAGGGGCAAGGAGTGCCCCATCTACAGGGACACCACAGATGGTGTGGCCTTATTCCCACCTGGGGGTGGGGGTACCTGACTCTCCACTAGACATCCTCTGACACCACGCAGTAGGTGGAGAGGAATTGCAAGCTCCCCATGTCAGCCCTGCTGCCACTAACGTGTCCATGAAAGTTCTCAAGTCTTACAACAACAGAGGTACAACCATTACTTAGAAGTTTTGTCTGTTTATCATCTGATCACCATCCTTTCCAGATTTTTCTGGAATTGAAGTAATTATTTTTGCTGTAAGCCTCCCTCTTCTTTAATTGACTGGTGATTTGCTTGAGATGATTCCTTTCCTCTTTGCTTTTGGATTTCTATTAAAAGCAACTTCTCTTTTCTTTTTGTCTCTTATGCTGAACATACCACAATCTGTTTGATTCTGATCTCAATATTCCAACTGTTCAAACTTTTGAAGAAATGAATACATTTCTCTTTAAGAAAGCATAAAGGCTTTTCATATATTGATATAGATAACTTATACTTCTTTCTTCCCATACATTTTAATAGCTCCCTACAGACATGGTCCCATTCCTACAGTTCCATGGAAAGTCTTTACTTACAGAGGATTTTACAAAATAATCCATGTTAATACACAGTCACCCAATAGTGGGAGTTTTTTCTCCAGTATCTGTTATTCTCTGTTCTCTGTCTTTGTTTTTCTGCTGTTTACTTATTTTTAAATACTTTGTGCTTTTCTGGTTTTTGCTATAGATCCATTTTACATCAGCTTCAGGCATCTCAGATGCTGTAATTTGAAAAATCATCTGACCTCTTCTCAACGACATCTCTTAGTGCAGAAGTGGCACTGCTAGGTTTCTGCTGAAGCTTTATCATGCTGTCCCCTGCTCCAGACACATGTGTACCCCCTCAGCTGTACAGCAGGGATGACTTTTTAAATAATCCATATATCATTTGTTGCAATAATTCTAAAAATGTGTTCATGAAAAATCAAGTGAAATATAATTAGCTTGGGAGAGGTAATAAAATTATTACCTGGTTATAGCTTGACTAAACAATTTTTAAAATAAGTGAAAATACTGTTAATAATCCTTAGGTAAGTTCTATATTTGTGGAAGAGGAGCTACTGTAAATTTTATTTCATGTCTTAAGATTTTTTCCCCAATTTATTATAAATAATATAAAGCAAATAAGGAGCCATAAATCAAACTAGATTTGTGGGAAAATGCAATTAAGATTTGCCTGAATGGTGGGGGCAATCCAGAAACCAATTAGGAAGAATGGATGTTGCAGCAGAATGCTTTTAATAAAAGCTAATGCACTTGGGAACCAAGATATTGAATGCAGTTTGAAATGACTACAGATGACAGAGTACTTTATATGCCTACATTTATTGAATGTGCTGTAATGGATTTAGGACTTAGATCACAGTGTCTGTCATATGGCCACAAAACTAATAACAGTAAGTAGAAAGGAATTTAAGGCTCTCTGAAATTCTTCATCAGAAAGTTTGAAATTTCCTTTTTGTTATTTTTATTCTTAAGCAGAAATTGGTGGTGCACACACAAAAAAAAGACATTTCAACAGGGAAATCTACACTGTGTTATTCTTACTGGTCCATTTAGCCAACTCACTAAACATCGTAGCAATAAGATGCAAATATAGCAATTCCCAGCTTTTTTGATCTTATCCTAAACCCCTGATTTATTAAAGCACTGTTGTTGGGCAGCTAGTGGCCAAAGTGTGTGCTGTCCAGGAGTTACTCGGGCTCTGGAAAATCATGCCAAGTACGGATGCATTTGCTGCCCCTGATCCAAACTTCTGGGGAAGAAGTGCTGCAGTTCAGTGTCTGCAACTGTTTTAACATATCAGAAATTCTGCAAGATCTAAGGTCTCAAAATGACCAGGAAAATGCTTATAACATTACCATAATAAATAATTTTCACTATAATAGAAGATGGAACACATAAAAAAAAAGTGAGCTCATATTACCAGGTGAAGTGATTATCAGAAGTTTTAACAATACACCAATATATTATGATGGTAATAGCCAGAAAAAGATACAAGTGTTAGTAGTTTTACACACTCTCATACACACTTCAGTACACAAATGGAGACTTTTGGGAGTCTGACTCTCGGGCCACATTCTTAGTCGCTGCTAAATCTAGGCAACAGTCCTAAGAATTATCTATGGCATGTGACTGGGTGAATGCGGAGAGCTAGAGGCAGAGCTGAGGCCTGGATTTCAAGACTACAATATTGCAAATAGTTCATTTATCAAAATATTATAAAAAGAAACTGCATACTATTTGGAAGAAAATCTAATTAAATCACTTATAATTCCATTACCTATTAATAATGTTGTGGGGCTGGAGAGGTGGCTCAGCAGTAGATTCTGGGATGTGCAAGGATCTGGGTTCGATCCCAGGCACCACATAAAAATAAGTGACATTAAAAAAAAGATGGAAAAATAAAAATCCATTATTTCTTTCTCCATCTTTAAAAAAATTAAGTTTGTGCTTTCCTTTCTAAACTCTCTTAAAATACACATACCACAAACTACTATTTTTATGTTCTTTTTATTTCCTTACTTTTTTACTCAGTAAAATATATCCTGATGTTCTTATTAGTATCAAATTTCATTTTTATGGCTAAATAATATTCCACAACTATTTGCAATTTTGTTTGGAATTTATATTAGTTCCATTTTTTCCTATTGTAATTATGCTTTTTAAGTATTTCAGATATTTGACATTTTCTACCTTTTATATTATTTCCTTCAGACAGAGTCCCCATTTTGAGATAATAAGGTGGAAATTATGTGTGTATTGAATGATTCTGGATAAAATTATTTGCTAGTTAAACAGGAATTCAATTTAGATGACTTTGGTTGAGAAATGAGGAATATTTTCTCATCTTAGCATAAATCTTATACATATGTATTTGTGAACGTGTTCTTCTCTATTCCACATTTGTATCAATTCCCATGAACTCTTTATATGGAAGAATGGCAAGTGCTGCTTATGTTTATTGAATGTATCTTATCATCTTGGTTTTCCATCATATTTATTTAGCATTTAAAAAATCTGAAATTTTGTGGGAATATCTCTTGGCTTTTTCTTTATTTGCTCTTTTTGCCTTCAGCTTTGCCTTATGTAGATCATCATTCCTCCGTCTGCAGCTCAATGAATATTCTAATGCACTAATTAAATCCTATCTCATCTGCTTCAACTCCATAAATGATTTCCTATTGACATGCTCCACAAAGACCAGTGCAAGCTGTCAATCTCCACTCACCCCTGCGCAGGCATCCAGCACATGTCACGGCAGGATCAAGGCGATCACAAACATGTCCCGCTCCCTTTGCCCTCTAGGACTGTGCTAGGCCCTCAGCCTGCAATTCTCACTCACTCCTCCTCTGTCCCCTCTTCCCTCCTATTCTGAATAAGTGCCACTTACCTTCAATACTCAGCTCAGCCCTCACTTCTGCTGGAAAAGCTTTTCTAGCAAACCACACCCCACCTTCGAATGGATCAGGTACGTCCTGTATTAGACTTGCAGTGCCTGTGAGGTAGGCAGCGAGGGCTTTCCAGAGGGTCACTAGCAACTAGACAATCTTCAGAGATCTTTGGTGGAGCCTAGGCTATTGATAAAGCTTGATTGTGACAAAGTGATAGTTTCAACCTATAGAAATTAGCAACTTTTCCCAAAAGGAGAGCATAGACCGAGAAATAGATGGAGAACGCAGGATATCGCCTGGATATTTAACGATAAGTGGATTCTATAGAATAGAAAGAACAGTCAAAATGGTAACATGAAAAGGGCAAAGAGAGAGTATTGTGCAAATCAGAGAATGCAAAATAAGTTTTTTTTTAATGATACAAGGAGGTCAATTAAAAAGGGGACTAAAGTATTTGGGTGAAAATTAAAAGGTGATAGTGGTATAATGGAGTGGAAGCCCCACTATGGTGGACTGAGGAATGAAGGGAGAATATGAAAGTAGGACCAGATATATTCTACACAAGCCATCCCATCTACCCTATGGGATGTCAAAACCTGAATTGCTAGCAAGATGTTGCTGTTGAAGTAGGGCTCAATTAATGGTGATTGGAAATGGGAAAAGAGAAGATCAGTGTACTGTATCACTGGAATTCATAAATTATTTAGTCACTTATGGAACCAAAATGGATTTAAGAATAGAAGATACCTGTATAATGAATACATTTATCTAAAACAGCCAGAGGCCATTGTGAAGTACAGTATAGATTTTCCAGTGCTAAAAGCTCATAAATCTGAATACAGGGCCCTGTGATCACATACATGAAAATATATCTTAGATATGGAGTTAAGAAGTTAGTTCTAAAATAGATTTTGCTCTTATTCACTAATCACTAGGTTTGGCATTACTGGAGACCAAAAGATAGGTCAAACACATTATCCTCCAAGTAGATGTCATTTGGAAAAAAATGTAAGAATACACCTAGAATCTGCAACAGAAATAAGAACAAGGGACGTGCCCCAAGGCAAACCTCCTGGGTCTGAGGTAAGAACATGGGAAGTGCCCCGAAGGCAAACCTCCTGGGTCCAAGGCCTTGTTTCTTTTCATTAGGAAATGGTACTGTGCTCTCACAGCGTACCTAGACTTTTCAGTGGCTCCAGACAGAAGTTTCTGAGAATTTATTAGAAATCTGAATTCTGTACAATTGTAATTAAAAATAATTATTAGAGAAGTACATTTGCTTTTTCCTAGATCTATGTACAACCTTTATAGTTAGTAATGAAAAAATCTGAATTTGTCTGAATTTTCTGTATATTTCTTACATTTAAGTAATTTTCAAGCAGTACCACAACTTTACAACCAAATATATAGTACTGATGAGATCAATTTCTCATCTCTGTGAAATCTCTCATAATAAACTCCATATTTCCCATTTGGAAATTCACTGGAAATATGGCAGAAAGTCTAAGGCTTCTGTGATAAATGCAACAGGTTCACTTGGTCTAATGTGCTTGCAGAGACTAGCTTAAATATGGAAGTAAAAAGTGAAATATTGTGCATAATTAGTTACATTTGAACTAGTATTGTGATGTGATGATTACAGAAGACAAGTATTTTATGATGGAGTTTTTCAGATGGGTAGAATGTGAAAGATGTAATGCTATCACTAGAACATAGTGATGCATAGTGAAATGAAAAATATTTCAATTAAAATTTGGAAAACATTGGCCCTAGACTCAGCATTTCTGGTTGGCTGTGTATCATTCCCTGTCCTACTTGCAGTGGGATCTGAGGGCCAACCTGGCACAGCACACAGCATCGAGCAGAGGGCAGGGGGCTGCCTGTGCAGGGACACGTGGCACCTGCACAACCCCAGCTTCTTCCTGCATCAGACGGGAGCCTTCCGGAGCAGCTTCTAAGGACCCTTTGCACCCCTCTCTAACCCACATGTCTACTAATCCAGTTAGGGTCAAGGATGTGTGAGGGCATCGGAGAACTCTCACTTGCAGAACTAAGCTGGGAGTCCTTGCTTCACTCTGATCAGCTGGAGTCAAGCGGGCTCTGGGAACACAGCCCATCTGAGGTTCCAAGGCTGAGTTTTCTCAGCTTTGTCACTGAATCCCTGTCTCGCTTTCAAAGGCACCAGATTTCTTTCAGGCTAAAGGATCCAATGATAAATGTATGGTCCACTTGATTTAAAAAGGCTTCTGTCTCACTTCCTCCACATACATACACAAGAAAGCACCAAGGATCACTGAGTAACTGATGGTTCTGTCATTTTAACTGGAGCACACTTGGAGCTAAGATTTTATTTCAAAATGTTGTCTCTATAGTTTAAAATTGTCCCAATTGCAATGATTAGATCACACAATTTCTTTTACATTATTTTTGCTTAAGACAATAGGTAGCAGTGGTCCTTTAAATTCTGCATTGTAGGAGGAAAAGCCTTTCTTAACCAAGTGAGACAACACAGAAGAGATCTCGACACTTCGAGGCTGAAAAGTTGACTTAAAAGCTACCCCCTTCTGCAGTTAAATATAGAAAAAGGCCACATGCTTAAGTGCCCAAGTGTGGTTCCTGCTGTGAACTTATCTCTGGAGAGTCATCTGGGACTTCAATCAGACTGTGCTATTTAGCATCTGTCTTGTAGGACTGATAAAATGCCTGAGTGACTGAGACAGCTTTCCTAATCCACTGTCACACCCAACACTAAGGCCAAAGAAAGGAGCAAGCTAAATGTAGAAGGAGAATATGAATGGGGAAGAGTTTAAAATACATCCTGGTCCTGTAGCACTATAATGAATGCTAAAGGTTTGTTAACGGCTTTGTAGCTGAACAAGTATTTTCCATGTATTGTAACCGTCACTTCTTACTGAATAGACTAAAAATGACACATTTTATATATGTGAAAAGAGAATTAACATTTGTATCTTACATTGATATTTTAATAGAAAATTTGAATATCTTGTGTCTAATGATGCAAACTGATATTCTCCAGAAAGAACTGTTTTAACAAAAAAACAATTTTTGGAACCATCTACAATGAAAAATATTTGGTAAAAAAGTTCTCCTTGGGGCTGGAGTGGTGGCTCATAGTTATAGTGCTTGCCTGGCATGTGCGGGTTCATGGGTTCAAACTCCAGCACCACATACATAACGAAGTGTTGGAGCAATGAAAGCCACATGAAAAGCTAAATAAAATTCTCTCTCTCTCTCTCTCTCTCTCTCTCACTGTCCCTCTCTCTCTAATAGAAAAAGAAAAAAGAAAAAAGTTCTCCTTGCCCATCAGTATATTGGCCTTTGAAGGTTCATACAATTTATAGGGATATTAAATATTCTCATCATGAGTCAGAAACTCCAGTGATTAGATAAAGGAAGAAATGTACAAAAACGTCTATCACCCATACAAAGCACACTTATTACAACTTCACTAAAAAATAATATATTAAGCATTAGATTAAGTCTGATCAATCTGGGGTTTTTTCCTACCATGGTCCATTTAACAATGAAGGAAGTGTTAAGAAGGTGAAAGGAGGAGAAGAAATAAAGATGTGCAGATAGCATGTTGTTTGCCCTTGATGGCAATGCCGTCTGCACCTTTCAGATAAAAAGTATTTTTTATTTTCACTTTATTCTAACTTTTTAGAAAATATGCATTTTGCCTTCTGAGCTAAGACTTCACTTGTGAAAGCTGACTGAAGTTAGTTCAGCTTGCAGCCAGAATAAAACCAGCTAGGTCACATGGAGGTTAGACTCCTCACTGCTTCTGCATTAACAAGCCTGACCTGGTGTGGGTCTAGCCAGCTCAGCTCCAACCAACACCCTCTCACCAACCAGGAGCATTACTGATGGCTCCCTTTACACTCAGAGATTTTCCTTCTTGCGGAGCCATGGTTTACTTTGTACATATGCATATGACTACAAGACTTGAATATAATTTGCAAATATGATTTGAAATGTTACGTATTAAAATTTTATACAAGCACACAAATTGGTATAAACATCTTGCACACACACGCGCGCGTCTCATCTAAACCAGTGAGGAGTTTCCTCACATGTCTTTCCTTTGAAATATGTTACTATGTTTTTCCTTTCAATTATACAATGACACATGAATAACTGCAGACAAGAAATCTTGATTCTAAAATAGGAAGATGGAAGGTAAGGAGAAAATGCCCTCATCCCAGATCCTTAACACCAAACAAGTGCAAATATCAAGTCAATACGGTTTCCAATAAGAAAATTTCCCTTTTCTTCTTTTTATTCTGGAAATCATGCAGATGCAGTAAGATTGAAACAGAAAACACCATACTCTCCATCCACTTCTAGGAGAAAGTGTGACATCAAAAGCAGGTCACATAGGGGGCTGGAGCAGTGGCTCAGCAGTTACAGTGTTTGCCCAGCATGCGCAAGTACACAAGTTCAAACCCCAGCACCACATACACAACAGAGTGTCAGAGCAACAAAGAAGGCCACGTGAAAAACTAAAAAAAAAAAAACAGTTGATTCTCTCTTTCTCTCTCTAATTGTCCCTGTCTCTTAAAAAAAAAAAAAAAGCAGGCCAAAGAAGGCCCAGGTCATGTGAAAGGAAGGAGAGAAGGGGAAGCAGGGTGATGAGCTTTAGAAACACCAAGCTTATCCCGTGAAGGGCAAACCCTGTTTCTTGTTGGCAAGAATGGATGTAGAAAGGGGCTCCAGCATTAGGTTTTCCATTCCTCATTGGGGGTCAGAGAGGCAGAGGATCACAGTTCCCAAATAAACACATAGCAAGTACTACTAGCAACTACCATTTGCTCTGGCGGCAGAGAGGGAGAAAGCGTTTGGATTACGAAGCCTAGAACAATGGATCTCCAAGATCCAGAAACTTCCATCTAACTGGGGTCTAAGAAAAGCCAGCTCATCCAGTGGTGAGAATTACAGTGGGGCCTCACACAGCCTCAAGAGGCAGACACTGCGAGGAAAGCAGTGCACTAAAGAGCAACCAAACCTGCCGGCAGGGTTGACACTGGGGCCGAATATCCTGCCAAGAATTTAGCAAAACACGTGGCGAAGCAGCCGCTTCTAAGGAGACCAAAAAGGTAGAAATTCAACCATATGACAAAAAAGATGGTGCTGTGACCACAGACAGAACATAAGATAGCAGACTCCGCAAACAAGCAGGGATACAAATCTCAAGCAAGAAGAAACCAGAAGAAAGGAACGGTTAAAGGGAGCTCTGCCAAACACAGATGACAGAAGTGACATAAACGTGAGGGACTGAAGTCTGGCAAAGGAGATCTGCCTTGCGCTGAAAACGACTTACCCACCGTAAATATGCAACTAGTGAAAATTTTCCCAGAAATATTATCTCCGTGTTCCAGGGAAAACTATACCAAGAATTTCCCCAGGACATACACTAATAAATCCCCTAGAAGGAGAACATGAAGCCCTTTGTGTAGCTAATGCTGAGTTGCTCCTAAGAGTCAGACCGAATTCGAATGCTTTTAGCTCAGAGCAGAAGACAATGGACAAACAGCTCTAAGGCTCAGGAGGAAGGTCAGCAAAGGAAAGGGCCCTTCTGGAGTCATGTCTACAGACAAGAGGTTCAGAAACTTAAAATGCAAAGAAAAACGTTGCTATGAATCACTCAAGAAAACTCCTGAAAGACAAACTTGAGACTCCAGGGAGAGAGGGAGACCGTGTCAGAAGGACTGCACTGAACACTCATGAGTGACTCAGAACCCTTAACTTAGCACTGGCTTCAGGATGACAGTATAGGATGCAAATGATGAATGTGAAACGAAAACGACACCATGGACACAAATCGGGAGAGAGATGAGCGACAGGTGAGAAGCAGGGGAAGCTGTTCGTGGCTTCACCACCGTCAAGGGAGTCAGGCACGAGACTGCGTTTAACTGGACCAAGCTAAGCACTGAGGAAAGTGACATTACTGACTAAATCAGGCTGTGGTGCAGGAGGGGAAGAAGAGGAAGGATGCTGATCATTGTTTTCATTGCTCATATTAGTAAACTAATAGCCATTGTTTAAAAACTAGAGGATATTTTTAGAACATATTATACACAGTGACAATTATAAAGATAATCATGAAACAAAGGAAATTTGTGCTTCCTCATCAAATACAGCGCTCTACCACCTCCCCCAGGTCCACCTCAGCAGGCCACCCTCACCTTCTTCCAGCAGGAGCCTGGCATCCCCCAAGGATGCAGTCTCCCTGCAGTGTTGGCTGTGTTCTCTCCAGGTCCCCTCTTCCGCGCAGTCTGGGTGGGGTGGCTGCCTTGCTCTTCCTTCCACACACTGCAAGACCTCAACCTCCCTGCAGGTGGCTGGAACAGAACTGTGGACTCTCAGGTTCATGACCTGGCCACTATGCCTTCCACCTCCTGCTCCTCCATTTCTTCTCCAACCTCTCACCACCTTCACCGCTCTGATCACAGGGGCTTTCCTCAAGCACTCCAGGCACGGTCCCAACCAGGGAATTTGCTCCCGCTGCTCCCTTCACTCAGAGAGTTCTTCCACGTGTCTGACTCATCTCCTGGCTCCTTAAAGGGTCTGCCCAAATCTCCCCTTGTCTTAAGATCTACCACAACCATCTCATTTACCAAAACAGCCTCCCCACTTTGGACCCCAAGCCTCCTTATCCAGTTACACTTTTCATTTTTTTTCACAGTATTGATTTTCTTCTATCATACTGTGGGATGCATCTATAGTACTTACTGTTTATTAGCTTTCAACATGAACTTAATCATAAACTCCATACAGGATCCTTGTTACGTGCTTTGTTAAATTAGTAGTGCTTGGTACATAACAGGTATGCAATAAACACTTGTTGAATGAGTGTATTAAACGATTTGCTCATGTGACAGAGGTGACATTAATGAGGAATAAGGATAGTCTGTACTATTCAATACATATTATTGGGATGGCTGTATATGCATGTAAAATGTAACATACTGTGTTTACCTTACACCATACATAAACTTGATTATATGTGATTTAAAGACTTTAAAATCAAAGGCACAACCCATACAAATATTTATCAAAATGAAGAAAAATTCCTTTTTAATTTTAGGACAGGAAAGAATTTCTTAAGGATGAAAATTAAAAGAGCAAATCATAAGGGAAAGATTAATAAATTTGTTTACATTAAATTTAACAGTGACTGTTCATCAGAGATGCAAATTTAAAAAATTAAGAGACAAGCCACAAGCTTGGAAGAAATATACACAAACATAAGTGATAAACTTTGTTGTTCAAAACATATAAGTCCCTCAACAGGTAAGTAGTACGATATATCAACAAGAAAAATGAAAGCCATCCAATGAAAAGCAAGCAATAAACAGTAACTTAAAAGAAAAATAAAACTGAATAGGCAAAAAAAATTAAAAAGATCAATTTTATTAATTACACGGGTGGATACAGAACATTAGCCAAACATCTTTATGCTACCAGACCATAGATTTCTGAAATTATAAAGCCGATGAGAAGATATGGAGGAACAGGAGGTCCCTGTATGAATTGATACAGTCTCTGTGGAAAACATGGCATTGTCTGCTGAAGTTACATATATATATATATATATATGCATTGCAAAACAACCCCATTCCTTGGCGTGTATCCTGGACAATCTTTACACGTGATCGCTGTCTTTCTCAACAAGAAAGTGTACTGGGAGGAGGTTCAGAGCAGCATTATTTGCAAAAGACAGAAAGGCACCAGCAGCACGCTTGTTAATAAGCAGAATGGGTAAATCACTACAGCAATTCCAGGAGACGAGTGCAGAGGTAAAATTGCAGCAGGTACTAAGTTGCCATGGGACCTGCTCCCAAGGGAGCCTTTCGTCTGGAGGAAGATTCCCTCTCTCTCCATTGCCCTCACTGCATACCCAGGGGACCACTGAGGGCAACCCCGCCTCTCCTGTACTCAGGACAGCTGACACTTCAAACTCCTCACTACCTTGACTAGTCTTTTCATGCCCTTCAGTTCCAAGAAGGTGTGGACACTACATCACCTAACTCCCTTGACTTTCTCCTGGTTTGTTGTATTTTACAAGACCCTAATGCTGCCTAAATCAAGCTGTCACACACCAATAGCATATGAAATATAGCATGATGCCCTCTGCCCGGGAGGGTGGAAACTTACCCCTGCTTCTACCCTGGACTCAAAGCCCAGATGTCATCCAAACTCCTCCCTTCTAAGGCTTTCGATGACCACCCCAGTCTAAAGTGCATAGTACCCCCTGAGCTCCCCACCTTCCTTGCAGAACAGAGTATTGAGTGGTGAGATGTAACCCAAAGGGATGCCACTTCATCTACGCAGAGATAAAAGTGCGCACAGCTGAATGGTAAGGGAAGATGAGGACGGTGATAAGTGGAATTCTGAATGTATCACACACACTCAAAATTCCCTGCTCTAGGTTCCAGGCATTCAGGACAAATAAGATCCACTCCCCTGGAGTGGACATTTTAAAGGGATCAGGTAGTCTGTAAATACATTGCATAAAATAAGGAGAAAATAGCAGATATAAGAAGACTTTGTCCAATGCCTTTGAAAGTTTCTGTGTGGGGTCAGGCAGGACAGAGAGAAGAGTCAAAGGTGACCCAAAGCATTGGAAACTGGACTCAATCCACCCAATCCAAGGAAAGATATGACAAAGTAGGATGAGTGGGAGAAAAGAGCAAACATTTCACTGAAACCATTTTTTTTTAAAAGAGAGAGGGACAGAGAGAGAAAGAGAGAGAGAGAGAGAGAATCAATTTTATTTAGAGACTTCATTGTGTATGTGGTGCTGAGGTTCGAACTCTCCAACTCGCACATGCCCAGCAAGCGCTGTAACCCCTGAGCCACTGCTGCAGTCACTGAAACCATTCTTTTAATTTCAGTTTCCAACCCTTGTATACGATCTGTTAAATAACCATGTAGCAGTGTTGATTCTCAATAAATTTAACACTCATTATGAAAATACCTTAAACTGTGTGAAATTATAAATATCCCATACAAAATTGAAATCAGTATGGTAATTCCATTCAACTATGATTTATTCTAGGGGAAAAGACTGATTAAAAATATTGCATGTTCATTGACACACAAAAAAATTTAACTACCTCTTTAAATATATGTTATTCCTTTGGGAAAATTTCCTGGACAACATACAATAGTACAGGACTGACATTTTAAAAAGCTATAAATCTTGTCATCTTATTTGAACTATCTAGTCAAACGTAACTCAATATTTCAGAATCACAAAGTAATTTAAAAGACTTATTCAGATCTCTCCTAGCTTTAAGGTGTCCTTTGATACATAGCAGGATCAACACAGATGAAGAGAAGTCTGCTCTTAGAGACATCTTAATGTCAAATCACCATCTTGCAAAAAGCAATTTATATCTTCAGCCTACTTAAGAATGTACAATAAATTTTCTGCAGAGGAAAAATCAGGTTTACCAGGTATTGGGGGAAAGGGTATATATGGTAAGGTTGTAAAAAGGGCCATACAGATGTCTGAGCTGGAGAGATTGATTTATGAGAAAAGATTAAAAGAATTCAATATGTACGAATGGCTAAGGAAAAATATATAAGGGAAGAAATGATCCTACTTGCTACAAAACAATAGAATAATCCACTAGGATATTTAAAGTTGGACTGGAGAAGAAAAAGCTAGTAATCTGTCTGAATCATTGGCGTTTTTTTTGTTTGTTTTTTTTTTTGTTGTTGTTCTTTAAAGAGAGAGGGGCAGTAAGAGAGAGAGAGAGAGAGAAAGAGAGAGAAAGACAGAATCAGCTTTACTTAGTTTTACATGTGGCTTTCATAGCTCAGACACTTTATTGTGTATGTGGTGCTGGGGTTTGAACCCGTGTACTCAACGCATGCCAGGCAAGCACTGTAACCTCCAGCCCCTGAATCATTGGTTTTTGAAGACACATTTTCCCCCCATTTCTTTTCTTTTTCTTCCTGGTGCATTCTAGTTGATGTACATATCAATGGGCTTTGTTGCTACATATTCATACACGCACACACTTTAGCAACATAATTTGGCTGAGATCACTCCCCAGTACTTCCCTCCTCCTTCCCTGCCTCCCACCCCTTGGTCTCTTTCCTCTACTGATCTCCCTGTGTTTTATATGAGCTTCCCCACCCTTCTTTTCCTTTTTCCTCTTTAGCTTCTGCATATGAATGGAAACACATGCCCCTTGACCTTCTGAGTTTAACTTATCTTGCTTAACATAGTGGTCTCTACTTCCATCCATTTTCCTGCAAATACTATCATTTCATTTTTTCTTTATGGCTGAATAAAACTCCATTGTTCTTTATCCATTCATCAGTTGGTGGACACCTCAGCTGGTTCCATAGTTTGGCTATTGTGAAGACGCTTATTCTTAACCCCTACTTTCTATGATGCAGAAGTGCCAATCCAGCCACATTTCCTTATGCCAACATATTCAAAGGAAACCAGCCTGAGTGGTGACTGCAGGCAGGCAGGGTGTGGCTGGAGGAGGGGTCCATGGACGTGCCTTTGGGGTTAGCGTTCTGTGAGCTGAGCTTAGTCTCCCTCTGCTTCTTGGTGGCCGTGTCCTGACCAGCTTTCTTCTGTCACGTTCTTCCACCATGATGTTCTGCCTCATCCCAGGCCCTGAGGAATAGAGTTGGCTGGCTGTGTAAGAGACCTCTGAAACTGTGAGCCCCCAAATAAACTTTCCTTCTTAAAACTGTTCCTGTCAGGTCTTTTGATCACAGCAGCAAAAAGCCTGACTAAAACTCTGCTTTGAATGTTGGCACTGGACGTAGGGAATTGCTGATGGCAAAGGTGAATTTCATGGTCAGCTCTTTAGTCTGCAGGTCTAGCTGCAGGGTTAGAGGCCACAATTCAAACCACGCTGAACTACACTGACTTCTCCTGCGATATTTAATGCTTTCAAGAGTAGTCTAAATGAATTTATACTTTCTGCCTAATCATTTTGATACAGTTATGTGGCACTGGTTATTTAAGGTGAAATAATTAATATAAATTATCAGAAAATTATTTCTATGGAGAGAGCCAAAGAGACTTAAGAGAACAGTCTAAATTAATATCTGATAATGGATCAAAAGATAATTAAAGTAATATATGTAAATTAATTCATTACATTCATATGATTTGAAATGAATCTATTTAATTTTGAAATATCTAAATATAATATGATGTAAGAAACCTCATCCCACAGCTAAATTGAGAATTACTTGAGATATTGGGCATTAGTTTTTATCTCTGTAAATAAAAATATACCCCTTGATTAAACTTATACTTTGAATATTGACACAATTGTGGATTTTTATGGTAATATTCTGTAATTTTTCCCTTCAAAAATGAATTGTTCATTTTCTATAAATAGAAATGTACAAATATTTGAGGTACCAATACATTTATATCATAAACACTAAAATAGGACACATTTTACAACAAAATAAAAAAATCAAATATTCATTTCAATTTATCTTTTATATCTCAGGATTTTAAAAATAAGGGTAGAAGGGGTGGAGTGGTGGCTCAGTGATTATGGCGCTTGCCCGGCATGCGCAAGTTCATGAGTTCAAACCCCAGCACCACTAAACAATGAAATCTCAGAGCAACGAAAGCCACATGAAAAACTAAATAAAAATTGATTCTCTCTTTCTCTCTCTCTCTCTCTCTCTCTCTCTCACTGTCCCTCTCTCTTTTCAAAAATAAATAAATAAAAATAAGGGTAGATACTCCCTGTATGGTGGTCTAGTAGCGAGAAGTCATTGCGCTCACAGCTGCAGCCTGGGTTCAATTCCCAACCAGGAAGCCTTTTGTCTTCAAGAAAATGAGAAGACAAACCACAGACCGGGAGGATATACTTGCAAAAGAACTCTGAAAACTCGAAGTAAGAAAATGGACAACCTTATTAAAAATGGTCAACAGAGCTGAAGAGACGCCTCACCAAGGACATAAGAAGGGAAGTAGACAAGAAAAGATGCTGCACGTCACACATCAGGCTCCTGCAGATTGAAATGAGGCACCAGCTCACACCTATGAAAGCAGACCATGTCAGGAACGCAGACAACATCAGAATGCTGGTGAGGACGGGAAGCAGTAGGCACTCTGGTTCATTGCTAAGAGGGATGATAAAATGATGCCTCCACTTTATAAGGCAGTCTGGAGGTTTCTCTCACAACTAAACAACTCAGTAACCCCATTCCTTGGTGTTTAACCAAATGAACTGAAAAATTAAGTCCATACAAACACTTGCACAAAGAGACAGCTTCATTCATAGTTGCCAAAACTGGGAAGCAATGAAGATGTCCTTTAGTAGGTAGCTGGACAGGTAAACTGTGGTACATCCAGACAATGAATATTATATAGCACTAATAAGAAATGAGCCACCAAGCCAGGAAAAGCCATGAAAAGACCTACATGAGTAATACCAAGAGAAGTCTGAAGAGGGTACGTACTATATAACTCCAATTAAACAGCGTTGAGGAAAAGACAAAACCATTGAGACAGTGAAAAGATCAATTATTGTCAGGGGTTTGGTTGGGGGGATGAATAGATGGCACACAGAGGTATGTTAGGGCATTGGGAAAACTGCATGATACTCAAGTGAGAGATGCATGTATTGTACATTTGTCAAAACCCAAAGCCCATGGCTTGTGCATGAGTGAACACTTATGTCAACTACAGGCTTTGGGGGACATAGATGTGCCAAGTTAGGACCAACAATTGTACACTGCAGGTGGTGGTAATGGGGAGACTGTGCAGCAGGGAGTCTGTAACACATTTCTGTACCTTTGGTCACCTGATTTTGCTGTGAACCTTAAACTGTTCCAAAATAGTACACCTATAAATACAAAAAGTCCAGGTAACTGGCCCAACACTAATACTGAACTAGATTTGATAATTTTCAAAAGTTCCCAATTTGAACTTCAGAATATAGAATTTTTATTTTCTTTCTAAATACTTTGTTTCCTGTTAATATTTTTTATTTTTATTTTTTGGTACCGAGGATTGAACCTAGGGCCACTTTGCCATTGAGTTATATCCTCAGTCCTTTTTATTTTTTATTTTGAAATAGCATATCACTAAGTTGCAGAGGCTGGCCTTGAACTTGTGATCCTCCTGCCTCTGCCTCCTGCATCACTGGGATTACAGGCGTGCACCACCAGTTCCAGCTAAAAACATTTTTTTACAAACATAATAATATGGATACCACCATGTTAATTGTTCATAATCATAGACAAATATTTAATATCAGCCTCAAAGAAAAGTTATCCCAGTATTAAAAAAAGAGAAGAAATATATATATATGCACACATATACATGTTAGACTACACGTATGTGCTAGCCTTCCTGCTAGTTTTTTCACAGATGTTTGAAGAAATTAGAACTTAAAAACAGCTCAGTACAACTCCATCAATCAAACATAGGGTATTAATCTAAGATATTTGCTGACACAAGGAAACGTAAAGTGCTCATTATTAAAGACTGCCAATATTTTGCAGCTTCTCCAACAGGTAATAAAACTATAAGTACAGAGTACATCACAGCCCTAATAAAATTGGAAGGTCTTCTCAGTCTGACAGGGTAAGAAATAAAACACAGATGAGCTACCCATAAACGAATAACCTAATATCAATCACTTCCCTGCTATCATGCAAAAGCTCAGGGAAGATCACATATTTATTTTTCTTCCTAGTCTAAACTATTACTCACGGCAGAAATTTCAGTATTGCTACTTGCAGAAGTGCTACTCTTTTGTGTCATTTAAAGTGTTTTTTGACAGTCACGACCAACATACAGTTTGTTGTACTCTACATCAGATTTAAGATACTCTGTACTAACAATGCATTCGGTATTTTTTAATAAAGTCTAAGTCAAACCTAAGCAATTCAAGGAGTTGAAAAAGAATTTACAACTGTTCGTATTGGATTCTTGAACAATTCACAATGACAACGTACAAAACATCAAAAAGTGAAAGGGAAAAATTTAATAACAAAATAGAAACTGTATCTTTGTAAAAATGCTTGGTATTCTAGTATTCAAAATCCCCAATGAATATGTTTTGTGTTAATCCTGTTAAAATTGTATTTCTTCCAGTTAAAGTCCACAACAGCAGACAGTCCTTTTTTATCCTTATTCCAGAAACAAGCTTCCTTTATCCTGGGCTTCATCCTTCTCCAAGTCCCTTGGAGGCCTCTCCACTGTGTTGAGCCACAGGAAGGAGAGGGAGATTGCCCATAGGAAGCTCGTGTGGCTGTGCCAGGATTGGTGCCCCTTCATGCTACGTGGTTCCAGTGTAGCACTTAGTATAACAGACCCATCCAGCTGCAGGGGGTGGGGATGTAGTCCAGTTGTGTGCTCAGAAAAGGAGAAGACAGGGTTCATAGGACTCTAGTCATTGCTGCGGTCCAGTAGCTTGTCACCAAGTCTCCATTTTACCTGTAGATTGCAGTGAGTCACACAGCCTAGATCCTATCCAGGCACTGTATGACGCTCAGGCTTGAGGCTCTGTGCATCATGTGCAATCCATCCTCTTCATCATTTCAGATGTGCCCTGCTCACGTGCAAACCCAACTGTCCAGTCGCCTGTCTCTCTGCATCCTGATGCACGCTGGGGAGCAGGACAAGGCAACCACAACAAACTGTTATATTGAGGAAGAGAAGCTGGGAGTTGTAGCAGGGCCTACCAGGAAGGCACAGTGACCCCACTGTGGTGGGGTGAGAGAAAGGCCTCCATCAGGAATCTGCCCTCCATAGGAAGTCCCTAGCTCTCTGTCCTCCAGGGGCGCTGGCTCCATGGAGAGCCTTTGAGGATGTCTGATGTACGCAGAGCTGGGTGCACAGATCCTAGGAGCCATGGAGCTCTCTGCCTGCCTCTGCAAGTTCTAAGGTTCAAGGGGTTGTGCAGGGTGAATAGGAAAAGGCTGTTAATTCGTGATTTCTTTGACAATATAATGTTGTGAAAACATTGTGGAGGACAGGAGTGGCAACTCATTGGTTATGGCTTGCCTGGCATTCGTGAGGATGAGGGTTCGAACCCTGGCACCACAAACAAAATGAAAGCCAAATGTAAAACTAAATAAAATTGATTCTCTCTTTCTCTCTCACTGCCCCTCTCTAAGAAAACAAAAAACAAAAATCATCGTGGACTTATTATTTCATTTCTAGACCATTTTTATATGTTACTAACAACACCAAAGATCTTTCCTAGTGCTACTTCTCAAAATGATTTATTCATTGTTTCTTACCATCATACATTCTGATTTCTCTCTCTCTCTCTCTCTCTCTCTCTCTCTTTCTCTGTCAAGATAATTGTGACTACCCTAAAGCTAACTGAAAATTGGTTGAGAAAGCTATATATATAATTTGGTTTAGGCTGCAGGCCTGGATCACTTTTTTCCATTCAGAAGTTTTACTGGGCCTTTGTAGATAAAAATTTTCTGAAGCTTATTTGTTACTATTTGGGGTAGGTACGGTTGTAATTTCCAAATCTGTAAGGATTTTGACCACTGGAAATTTCTCCACTTCCATGTTTTGTTTAAAAGTAGCCAGTTGTTATTTGATTTCACCTCATTTCTATGATATCTTACTGAATGCATCAAGAATAGCAAACACACTCTCCTGAGTCTCTCCCAAGAGCTAGAGTCTCGTGGGCATGAAGTTTGCCTTCCAAGTTGTCATAGTTAACATCAGAAAAAAAAATGCTTCTTAGAACAATTCTGACACTGTTCAATCCTCTGATCTTTTCCGTTTCCCTCCACTCTTACTGCCTTGGGCGCCGAGGTTCCTAGTATGGTCTCACCTCACTCCTAGAGCCAGTGTTGGAATTTCTGTATCAGGAAAGCACTATTTGTTGTGAGACACAAAAACCCTTAAACCTGACTGGTGTAAAATGCTAGAAGCTTGGTTTTGGATCACATGATGCCTACAGGTGTTCCTTCCCGGTGAGTGGCTCTAATGTGACCCTTCTTCCTGTAGTGTGATCCTCCTGTAAGTCCTCATGGTCTTTCCATATATGAGGAGGTGGCGACTTGGAGGCAGGGAGGCCACAGGTGGGATAGGAGAACAAGGGCCGGGCTGGTGTTTACCAGCTAGAACTTGGTAGCGGCTAGGCCTAGCACAGGGGAAGATGGAACACTAACAAATAAGAGGAGCAGGGAGGCGTGGCGAATGCCACCAGGTGGTTAGAAGATGAAATCAAAGCTGCACAAGAAGATGAGAAGTGCAAAGTTCCGTTCCACAAGACTTCAACTTATACTTCCGTGGGAAACTCAACATAAGGATAATCAAGCTGAGGAAACACCCAAGGAACTTAACCAATTAGGAACTTAACCAATTGACTTCAACTTTCTCATAGAGTCAGACATTCTGAAAACGGCACGGAGGCCGATGCGATTACAGCAGATGCAAGCTGGATGCGTTTGCTGGCCAGGAGTGCCATTTCCTCAGCCAGTTGTCAAAAACACAATGAAACAGCCACCTTTTGGGGGACGCCCAGTCAAGTGAGGCCTTCTATAGGCAGGTCGGTGATAGGGCTTAAGACCATTATGCTAATATCCTCTGAGAAGGAATTTGTACTGATGAGATAATGAGACTGTTCAGAGAGATGGAAGAAGAAGAATGGCTATCATAGACATTTTAACACAGAGAAAACTATGAAATGCCTTCGAAGTAGAGAGAGATTAAATAAATCTTGTCCTTTAAAGTAGAATTTAAAACAGCATCAAAAATTATAATGCAAACTAATTACTGGCAGAGAAAGAGGTTCCAATAGATAATGATGAATGAAAAGTAGCAGATATGATTTCATTTTAGTAGAAGCTTATGTGTGTGCATGGAGAAGAGAGAACGAGAGAATTTATGGAAGAATGGTTACAAAATATAAAGAGGAAATTTTAGGGTAGTCCAGTCACTCATTTCCCAGTCAATGGTTCAATAGACCTTATTTTTTTAGCAGGATGGTCCTGTTCAGAAATTGTGAATTATATTGGCTCAAATGCCCTAACCTTTATTTTCAGGAAATGTTTTTCCACTAAAAATAAGCAAATTTCAATTTATCCAGATTTTCTTAATAAAATGTGTATCCCTTCCTTTTACCTTCTTTATATGTTCAAATATTCATTTCATTCCTACAAATTTTCATTAGCCTGATTTTCAAATAAAGTAATGTTGCATCAATCACCAAGCAAATGTTAAGACAGTCATTTCTGTATAGGAATTTGGGTGATTTTTTTGTTTCATTTCATGGTCAGTGTGGAGTAAATGGGAAAATAATTAGTGACATAGACTTAGAAGACCCTTTCCTACTCCTCTGTGATTGCCTGACTCCTGACGGGTTATTAAAACATGCATTTCAGTTTGCTGGACTGTACAGTTGAGATAACACCACCTATCTCATAAGCGGTATGGTTTACCTTAAACACTTTAAAACTCATTATTATCATAAGAATTAACATCTAAAATAATTTTTTCCTAAAAGTTTGCTTCCATAAAAGCATTTTGCAAAAGCAATTTCTTGATTTGCATAGACTTTGGGATGAAATTTTGGGATAGAAAGCTCTTGAATTAGGTCGCTTTGTTTCATGTTTCTGGAACACATTCCCTCCTCCCACCAACATCCTCCTCAAGTAGATAACTCCGCAAAGTTGCATGACCAAATACTCTAAATAAGTTACAGAAGTGCATAAACAGTGCCAGGGAAATTAAGCACTACTGTAATTACTTTAACTTCATAAATCACATGGCATTGAAAAATTGACTTCTGAAGAAAATGCTGTTTTACCAAGAGGGAATCATCTAAAGTTAGAATTTCTTAAAGTAATAGCTGACTAATTCATATTGCTTAAATCTTTCTCTCTAAAATGAGGCATTATTTATGCTCCATTTAAAGAAAATTCAATTCAGATAAAAATTTTTGGAGGCAACAAATACTTTAAATCTTTGCCATAGTGAATGCTAGTATAATAAGCATTTGTGTGATAAATTGTGAGGATTGCTCTTCTTATCTGTTTATGCTTTATTCTTAATTCACCACCATTTTACACTCAGCTTTCTTTTGATCGGTGTTTTGCTCATCTTTTCTCTTATTTAAGTTTAACCTAGATGTGTTTTTACATCGGAAGTGGGTAAGCAGGTACAGTTAGTTCTTGATTTTCAATCCATTCTGATAACTGCTGCCTTGGTTTGGTTTGTTCGTTTGGTGGCACTGGAGATGGAACCCAGGGCCTCTCACTTAACAGGCCACCTGTAGCACTGAGGGACATCTCCAGGCCTTAGTTGGTGTTTTTAAACTATTTGTATTTAAAATGAGCTTGGATACTGCTGGCTTTAAACAAACATATTGCTATTTTGCTTTCAGTTTTGTTCCACTTGTTCGTTATTCTTTTTTTTTTTTTTTTTTTTCTGCCTTCATTTGGATTACTTGGGAATGTGTCTTGATTGTGCTTTTTTACAGTTTGGGGCTTCTTAGCCATATTATTTGTTGTTATTTTAGAGGTTGCTTTAGGGTTCAGAGCAAACATTTTTAATCACGACTGTCTGCTTTCTTAGGTTAGTGCACCACCCACCACGTGCATGCGGCTGGGAGGGCGTCTACACCACTGCCTTACGGTCCTGCTCCTCAGGCCCTGCTCCTGTAGCTGAGACTTGACTTCTGCGTGCTATCAACTCCACTATACGATTACTTCTTACCTAAACAGGAGAATAATTTTAAAGACTTAACTAGTTAAATATTAGGGCACTACTTAGAAAAACCCAGTGTGTTTACTCTGGCTGTTTGAATTTCTGGTTTCCTCGCTCCGCTCCTGTGTGTAGATCAGGTTTTCCTCCGGGTTCATTTTCCTTCTGCTTGAAGGACCTCTTCCAACATTTCTTAAATGAACGTCCACCACTGAGAAATTTTTTCAACTTATGTTAAGTCTGAAAATAACATGAATTCCATCTTCATTCTTAAATATATATTTTTCAGAGTAAAGAATTATAGATTTGGGCTGGAGGGGTGGTTCAGCAGGACTGTGCTTGCCTGACAGGTATGAGGATGCAGGTTAGAACCCCAGCACCACGTACACAATGAAGTGTCAGACAACGAAAGCCACACGAACGACTGAAGAATGACAGGTTTACATTGTGTGTATGTGCATGTGTGTGTGCGTGCTTCAAAGAGGTTCCTCTTCTGGCTTTTCCTCTGCACTCCCCCCACTCCAAGAAACCTGATACCATACTCATCTGCCTTCTTTTGTTCATAATGTGTCATTTTTCCCCTTTGTATTTTTTTAAGAGTGAGGGACGGTGAGAGAGAGAAAGTGAATTGACTTTTATTTAGTCTTTCATGTGACTTTTGTTGCTTCAACACGTTGTTGTGTTTGTGGTGCGTCCTCAGGCATGCCAGGCAAGCGTGGTAACTGCCAAGACTGTCTCCCATTACTTCTTTCAAACAATTTTACTATAATGGGGTTTGGTGTAGTTTTCTTTGTATTTCTTGTCCTTAGGTTTTACTGATCTTAGATCTGTGGTTTACCAACTGTGGACATTTTCAGCCAATATGTTTTGCATTTTATCTACCAGTCCCTGAATGGATTATACATGTATTAACAAACTTCTACCTACCTCACAGCTCACTGATGCTCTCTTCATTTTCTTCTTAGTTTATTCTCTGCTTCTTCTAGGTAGTTTCTATTGCTATTTTCAAGTTCACTGATCGTTTCTTCCATAATATCTAACCTGTGTTTAATTCCATACAGTGTGCTTTTCATCTCAGACAGTGTAACTCTGATCTCTAAAACTAGATTTGGGTCTTTTTATACTTCCTAAGCCTTTACTAACATGTAAGATGTTTTCTCTAACTCCCTGGATACATGGGGTACAATTATGAGAATTGTTTTAATGGCTTATTTTGTTTGTGTAATTTCAGGGGGAGTTCCAAAAGACTGATTTTCTCCTTATTTGGGGCATATTTTTTCTGCTTCTTTGTATGTCTCATAATTTTTTATTGGTTTCCAGACATTTTAGACCTTACTTTTTGTATACTGAAATTGTAGTATACCTATAAATCTTGAGATTTTCCTGTGATATGGTTAATTAATTTGAGATATATAGAATTAGTTAAGATGGTTTTTGTCTTTTCTTTTAAGACATGGTAGTAGATCGTAAGTCAGCATTGTGACTGGGGCTCATTTTTCCCACAGGTGCGGGAAGACCCTTTCCACTACTTTAGCAGATGCCCCTTGAATTAGATTTGCAACCCTGGCTATTAGAAACCGGAACTATTTCTCTTCTTGTGGAGCCTTGGTCTCTTTACATTCTACACTTGCAGGTTCTCCTTTCCCCCATCTCTGGTGGTGTCCTGAGATACACGTGCTAGACATTACTCAAAACCTAAAGTGGGGGGCTGGATTCCGCAGATCTCCACAGCTCTGTCTGTGCACCTGGCTCCTCTATCATGCTTTGTCCTGTGAACTCTGGCTAACTTCACTCCTAGAATTGCAGCTCTGTTTCATGAAAGGAGTGGCTAGCTGGGTTCTGCCTGGGACCTGCCCTTGCAAACTTTCTCCAAGCAATAAATGAAGGGAATTGTAGGCTTTATCTTGTTTATTTGATTTCTTGGAGATCATTGCTGTTATGATTTGGATATGAGGTGTCCTGAGAAAACTCCTGTTAGTATAGTAATATTCAAAGGTGAAGCAATTGGATTGTGAGAACTGTAACCTAATCAGTCCATGCTCATTTAAATGGACTGACTGGGTGGTAACTGTAGGCAGTGGGACATGGCTAGAGGAGGTAGGTCAGTTGGGGTGTGTCTTCAAAGGGTCCATCTTCCAGGCAGACCCTTCTCCCCACTCTCCATCTTCTTCCTGACCCTGCTGAGCTGAGCTGCTTTCCTCCGCAGGGCACTTCCCCTAGAACGTGCTGCTTCACCTCAGGCCCAGAGCAATGAAGTCTACCATTCATGGACTGAGACCTCTGAAACCATTAACCCCAAATAAACGTTTCTTCTTCCAAGTTGTTCCCATCAGGTATTTTGGTCAGTGACACAAAAGCTGACTAAGACACTGCACTTTGGTGCTTAACGTCCAATGGCTCAAGAGCTAACCAACCATACATCTTGGGTGAAGTTGTTTTGCAGGGAAGGAGTAACGTAGTTCCTATAATTCCACCTTGACTGGAAATGGACTATGACTTTTTTATACACTAGTGAAGAAATATGAAAAAAATAAATATTCATTATTTTTTCTAAGTGAAGAAGGACTGGTTTTGTTCACGACTATCTTTTTCTTGCCTTCTAAATTCCAATACTTGAGTATGATGACTTTCTTTTAGATGGTTTAAAATTTTAAATTCTGGCCAGGTGTGGTGGCACCTATTTATAATTCTAGCAACTCAGGAGCTTGAGGTTAGAGGATTGCAAGTTCAAGGCCAGCCTGGGCAATTTAGTGGATCTTTCTCAAAACAAAAAATAAAAAAGATTGAGGATGTGGCTCAGTGGTAGAATGTTCCTGGGTTCAATCTCCAGTACTGGAAAACAAAAGTGAATCAAAATTTCAAATTCTGGATTAAACTGCTTTAATATTTGAGAGGAGTTGATGGCAAAGTAGGAAAGGATCACAGGAGTAAATGACAGCCCAAATAAAAGCAACAATGAATTTTCTTCCACTCAATAGTCTGCTTGCAGAAATAAGACAACTATAGTATTATAATGAGAGTAATTGTTAGATTATATTTTCTATAGAATTCCTTGTAAATAGATCAACTTGGCATTATTGATAAATCCCATGCCTTTCAAATCTTTTATGTTTTTAAAATAGTGTTGGAACCTCAGGGTCAAGCTGAATGTGGTGCCCCTGGGCCATCAGGGAGAGACCTGCTGCTCCCTGGCCTGTTTGCGTCAAGAACCAAAGAGCTTCATGAGAAAAGAACTGACAGTAGGTGTTGTGTGAGAGATTGTGAAAAGGAAATGTTTTCTGTTGGGGCAAGTTAATACATTTGAATATTTGCTGCTTAGAGTTCCTTGAGACTTTACATTTAATCAGGGACATCTTCAACGAGTTATTTAAAATTTGAGGGATTCCATAAAGACAAAAAAATGTATTTTTCTAGACATCCAAGTTTGTAGTAAATTATTTTTTACCCACAATGTAACTAAAATATGTGCAAATAAAATGAGTTGATATTTGTGAAACACCTACTTTAGCATCTGACAAGTTATAAGTGCTTTAAAAGTCTCTGTTAAATGAATGTTTTAGTCAACTTTTTCATTGCTGTGATCCAAGGACCTGACAAGAACAATTTTAGGAGAAAAAATTTACTTGGGGGCTCACTATTTCAGAGTTCTTAGTCCATAGACATCTGGCTCCATTCCTTAGGGCTCAAGGTGAGGCTGAACATCATGGCGGCAGGCATGGCTCCAGGGAGCAGAGAGAGAGAGAAGTTCCACACCAGATACAAAATATATACCCCAAAGTCACGCTCCATAGACCCACCTTCTCCAGCTACACCCTACCAGCCTACAGTTACCAATTAATCCCAATCAAGGGATTCATTCACTAATTGAGTTAAGGTCTCGTAACCCCATCATTTCACCTCAGCCCTCCTGGACTGTCTCACCTGAGATTTTAGGGACACCATTCATTCAAACTATAACAAAAAATAAACATAAACCATAAAAAAATAGGTAGATGATTGTTAGGTTTATAACATTATGTAACCCAAAATACAAAGCAGATCTCGCGTTTACAACAAGAGAAAGCACAAGTCCTTGCCATGCGTGATGACCTGTTGACAAGACAGGTGCTGCTCCACTGCAGGGGAGCAGAGTGACACCTTCGTTGCTGTGCTGACTTGCTCTCTGTTTAGATCAGCACAGCTTGCCACATGTGCCCTGCTAGGACTCAAGATTCATGCCCATTTCCTCTCCCTAAACTTCTGGGCAACCCCCGTTCACACAGCACCCTGTGATACTATGAGCCTGCAGTAGCTTTAAAGACATAGTTTTCAAAACCGGGCTGTGTGTCGTGAGGTCTTAGTGCCTGATGTCTCCTGCCTATATATACCTTGGACCCAAATAGCATTTTCCCAAAGGATACACTTACTCCATTTGTGTGGTGAGAGGAAGGAAGGAAGGAAGGAAAGAAGGAAGCCAAGCAGGCAGGCTTACTTTTTCATTAGTTCAAATCAAAGGCAGTGAGTGTGCATTCCATAAGCTGCACTTAGACGGTATGTCAAGATTCATTTATTTTTTATTTTGAGAAAGAGTTAATTTTTATTTTTTCATCTTTTTTTTTCCCCCTCCACTTAGTTGTGTATGTGGTGCTAGGGATTGAACCTGGGTCCTCATGCATGCCAGGCAAGCGCTGTACTGCTGAGACCCTAGGATTCATTATAAGGCAATCTTCCTCAATATACTTTAGCATGTTAATGTTAAACTTTAGACCAACCTCTAAAAGTAAAAGAACAAAGCAAAATACTTCCATTGGAAATTACATGCACCAAATAATAAATACAGAACTCAAAGGGTTTCACTTTGCCATTTTTACCTAAGCTTGAGGATAGAAGATTTTGGCTGAAACAAACTTCTAGTACTGCTATTACGACGATTACTACCTGCTGCTGCTGCTGCTGCTAGTACTACTACTAACAACACCCATCCAAGAGCAACATCTTGCCAAAGTCTTGCCTGCCAGCCCTGCAGACACTGCCTGGTCTAATGCTGAGCTGGACTGGGGAGGACATGATGGAAATCTGGAGTGACGAAAGCAAGTGTCAGAAATGGCGTTGACGGAGGAGGTCCTATCAACAAGCTGCGTGTCCCCCCACACGGCCAGCATCAGAAAAAGCTCCAAGCCAAGTGGCCAGAAAGCCAAGTCATGAAGTCTGTGGGCTGCAACAGGGGATGTAGCTGAGGCCAGCAAGCCACATGGCCAGCTGCTTGTCCAAAAGTGGAGAAAGTAATCATGACATAAACGAGAGGAAACAAAGTGAGCAGGATTCTGAACCATTCAGGAGACATTTAAGGAGAGCTCAGGGTTTGTGCAAAGGTGCAGCAGAACACTGAGCCAGAAAAATGGTTTTTGTTTGATTTAATGCTGGTTTACTGTGACTCCAGGGAGCTGTGGCTTGGGGAGACACAGGTGAAACATAAAATGCTGACTTGGAGCTTGTTGCCATCAATTTCACCTGAGTACTTAGCAGGTCAATTAGGAAGTTTTAAACACCAACTAAAAAGAAAAACAATGTATGGCTCTTGCAGAGGAGCTGCCATGGGCAGAGCAGGCTTCAGTGCACAAAGCAGAAGCTCCAGTCCCCTTCCTTTCAAGCTCCTTTCTCAGGGGGTGCAGCGCCAGCCACCTCTACCCTCTGGTCCTGGAGCTGAGGCAGGGCACTGGGCAGATAGCATGATCTCCCCATTGCCCTGAGCCCAGGGATCTGGATGCTGTCTTTGAATACAAAGAGAAAAACACGAGGGTCATTCATTTCTCCTTCCCAAGGAGGGTTGCTGCTCTGCTCCCTGCTTAGAGGACGACAGTTACCCAGGTTTAGAGCCAGCTCACTGTTGATGGTGGGGATTGGAGACCTGCTGTACAGGGACACCAAGGGAGTTAGTTCCTCAATGGCTCTATGGCCTGAGCAAGGACACACACATGAGGAATAAGTCAGAGATGTGGAAATACTGACGATGAGTTGTGAGGCTAAAAGAACTTTCTCTAAATTCTCAACAGTAGAATCTGAGTTTTCATCAAATGTGCTCCAGATGAATCTGATTATCTTCTTTTCCCATTGAAAATACCTCATGCAATGGTTGCTATGAAGAGAGGATCAGGGAGCGTGCAGCCAATAAATGCACTGTTTTTAGTTTTGGAGCTCCTGTGGGCTTAATGATAATAATGCCATCTTCTGGATTTTGTTATATTATGCTGTTTGTCATCTCCTTCACTTCTTTTCTTACTTTAAGTCAGTATTAAATTTCTTACCTAGTTTTATGTTCTTTTCTTAAAGAAGACTTCCCAGGACACACAAGCTGCAGGCCCCATAACACGTATGTCCATCTTTGGTTGTAGAGAAAGAATGGGCCAAGCTTGCGGCAACTTTGTGGGAGTCCTGTGCCTGCTTCTTCATGGTTTAACACAATGAGGGGTGGGCTGTGTGATTTCTAAGGACCTTTCAAATGTTAAAGTATATGAGTACTAGTTTGGACTAATAGGCAAGGAAGACAAAACAGATACATAAAACATCACTGACATCACAAAAGACATGGAAAAACATTTAATATATCCAACCGGATGTGTACGTAGTACCTGTGCTATATTAGCAAATACTACATTTTATAGCTAAGCTTCTTCTGTTATAGATTTTTCAGATAAATTGTGTAATTATGTATGTTCTTCAAGTACACAGCTTCCAAACATCAAGCTTTTTGAAAAACATATATAATTCGTATGTAACATGTACACATATGAATATATAATTGTTATATATCACATATAATAAATTGATTACAAGAAACATTAGATAGCCATATACCTCTAACATTTATGAAGTTATCTTCCCCAAAGTATAAAATGTTTTGATCATGGGTAATCACCTGGTAAGCACTGAGGTGAAATGTAGGCTGTAGAGTCTTGATTAGGATGACTATGACAAAATATAACAAAATAGGTAGGTTAAATAGCACAAATTTCTCAAAGATTGAGTCTGAAAGTTTCAGGATTAATATGTGGGAAGATTCAGTGTTTTCTGAGGGCTTACTCCGTGGCTCAGTTGTGGCACATTCTCACTGGTGCTTATGTGGCAGAAAGGTGAGCAAATTTTCTGGGGTCATTTTTATGGAGACCCTAATCCTATTCTGGGGCCCCAGCCTCATGACCTAATCACCTCCCAAAGACCCTACCTCTCAGTACTATCACCTTCTTGGGGTTCGGGTAGGGAGAGTTAGGAAAATTTTCAGGGAAAGAAAGCATTCAGTTTACCCATTGTGCCTGGTGCCATACTGAATGAGTACCACCAAAGAAAGAAAGATAAGAGATAGATCTTGTCTTTCAGGACCTCTAAGACAGTAGGGTAGATGGTCATATGCAATGAAAATATTACATTCGTATGTCTGCAATAATAAAAGAAAAATGTGCAGCAAGGTGCCTACATAATACTAAGAGCAATTAATTCCCACTAACTAATCAGATAAAGTTTTTAAAGGTGTACAAGCCTTGCAGTATTGTCTGATTATGTTTTTAATCATAGACTACAATAAAGCTAAAAATAACTTAAAAATAAAGAAGCCTAACTAAATCCAATAGGGATGGAAAGCTTTAAGCAGATTTGAGATGCGGGATTAAACAGGATATAGAGTAGGGGAAAGGAGAGGATCCAACAGGACAAGAGGGGAAAATGGTCATCCTGTGACGGGAACACCTTGACTTTTCTCCCACACTATTATTTAACTATCACTAAAAAGAAAACAAATAAGAAAGTCAGTACACAGTATTATCATAATGATTAAAATATATAAAAATAGACAAGCACCATGGTGCACAGCTGTAATCCTAGCAACTCAGGACGCTGAGGAAGGAGAATCACAGGTATGGGATCAGTCTCAGCAGCTTAACAAAACCCTGTCTCAAAATAAAAACAATAAAGAGAGGGCTGTATCTCAGTCCTGATTTCAATCCCCGATACAACAACAAAATATATAAATATATAGATACACACACACACACACACATATATATATATATATATATTCATTATATGTATTCACTATATACACATATAGAGAATGCTATGTATTCACTGATATACATTGATTCTCTCTATATGTGTATATGTGTATATATATATATTTTCTCTCTCTCTCTATATATATATACATATATATATATATACACATACATAAAAATATAAGAATCTAGGTGAGGAGCTGGAACACCAGCTCAGCAGTTTCGGTGCTTGGCTTGAATGCATAGGTATGAGGGTTCAAACCCCAGCACCACATACACATCAAAGTGTCAGAACAACGAAGGCCAGATGAAGAACTAAATAAAATTGATTCTCTCTCTCTCTCTCACTGTCCCTTTCTCTGTTTAAAAAAAATAACGAGGGTTTAGCATATATAGCCTTGACTAAGTTCAGAAATGGTCCTTTGAACCCCATCCTTTCTAGAGTTTTGAGCATAAAAGGGTGCTGGATTTTATCAAAGGCCTTTTCTGCGTCCAATGAGATGATCATATGGTTCTTGTCCTTGATTCTGTTTAAGTGGTGGATTACGTTAATTGTTTTGCGTATGTTGAACCAGC